>CABFVZ010003645.1:0-11466 GCA_902151445.1 Timema monikensis
AGCTACTGTTTTCATTCGAATGTTTTTCTAATTCGAATTCTTTTTTAATTCGAATGATTTTGAAAGAATCGAATGAATCGATTATTCAAAATAATCGAATGAATCGATTCTATTCATCCGATTCTGCCCATCACTACTCTGTTCTTTCATTCTCTGTGTCCTAGGGTTAGAAATACACTGATGTTGCGATTTCCCATTTATGAAATAATAGTCCATCCCAGTGGGTTAGTGGGTTGAGTAGTCAACCAGGGGAATGGGTCAAGATACACCCAGGGGGAAGAGAATTTAGTGTGGAGAAAGATCACAAGTAATTTAAAATAAGAACATATTAAGAAGGTGAACTAAAATAACAAGAACTGAAAATGTGTCACATTTATGGGCTAGTTCTTTTTTTTACAGAAATAGTAGCTTTATTACAGTATATCCGAAAGTAAATTTTTAGGACCCAATTCGGTGGTCCTCAAACTATGGCCCGTGGGCTGGATCCAGCCCACGGAATATCTTCATCCAGCCCGCAGACGCTTTCATAGAATAAAACAATTAATGAAGAAAATAATTTTATGGTGAATACTGGATACTGTATGCAGTGTTGGCTCATATATTGGTGCACATGAGCACGCAAACCCCCGAAAAGAAATTTAAGAAAAATGTAAACATAACAAGTTAAATAAAGTAATATATTAAACACATTTCCAGATTTTTCCAATTTCGGGACGAGCCTTTCCCCCTCCCCCTTTAAATACGCCTCTGGCAATACGCGACTGTAGTATAAAATTCGAAAGTTATAAGCACAGAGCGGCCGGGCTTGACTCGATCGCAAGTGCGAGCGAAGAAAAAGACCTTGAAAGCAGTTGGTTTGGGTGGAATAGTTGAAAGGATAGTGAGGGGTAAGTGCCAATCATTGCTTTCCAGTCGCACAACATTCACTGTGCGGTAGCTAACTAGTTGGAAGTGTCCTTTTCATCCGGATTCTACCTCGTTTTTGTTACATATAGTTAATTTAATCTTTTCTTAGTTATTAGTCTGTTTATTAGTTTTAGTTATGGCACTTAGTAAAATCAGTATTTCGGAGCTAAAGCATTTACATTTTTCGATGGTGTCTCTGGAAAGAAAAATTGAAATTAAATTGCTCAGGCCAACACCTAGGCTTATCCTTATCCAGGCGACAAAAACTAAAACTAGAGATTTCAAAAGGAAATTCAAACCAGATTTATATTAAAAATATCCATGGATTTGTGTATGTGGATTAACTAACAGGTTCTTTTGTTTTCACTGTCTCATGTTTGCAAAACAAAGTGGTGATTCAAGTTGGGTGGGTTACGGTGTAGCTGATTTAACATATCTAACTCAAAAAATAAAGAAACATGAATGCTCACAATCACATTTAAATTTCATATTATGGTTTAATTTGCTAGGAAAGGTTAATATTCGCCAACAGCTCGAACGTGCATTTCGTTTGAATATTAAAAAAAACAATAAGCAAGTAACAAAAAATTGTTATGTTCTTTCAAAAATTATTGATTGTATTCTGTTTTGCGGCACATATTTGAGCTCGTACTTCAAGGACATGATGAACGTGATGATTCACTAAATAAAAGTGTTTTCAGAGATCTTATAAACTTACCAGAATAACTTGATTCATCTCTAAAATACCATCTCACTAGTGCCACTGTTTTTAAAGGAACACCAAGAGTATTCAAAATGATATTAGACTGTTTGCCAGAACCACATAATAAATTAAATCTTAAAAGCAAGTTTTGTTTTAGTGATAGCAGATGAAACTACTGATGGTTCATCCACTTCCAAATTGGGGGGTGTTTTTCGATACATTTTAAGTAACGAACAATCAGTTGAAAAATTCTGCGAATTCACTAATCCCCCTGGACATGATGCTGAATCTATCACTGGATGTATTCAGGTTAGTTTGGAAAAAGTTGTAGATATGGCCAAGAAATAGATTTTCCAAAGTTACGATGTTGCAAACGTGATGAGTAGTCACCACGGCTCTTATTCAACGTACCCACAGGAATGCACATTTTGTGCAGTGCTACGAACATCAGTTCAATCTGACTGTCAGCCAAGCAACCAATCAGAATCAACAAGTTCGAGTATTTTTTTCCCCAACCTATGTGATATTACCAACTTTTTCAGTAACACTCTAAACAGGATTGCTATTCTAGATGAAACTGTTAGAAATACGATTCCTCCTGGTTCAGCTACCAGGTGGAATTTCAAGAGTCGAACTATCAATGCAGTGTATGAACACACGGAACAGTTGACTGGATGCATGGAAAAAATAGTCATCATCTAAACAGGCTGTAAAAATAAATCAAGCAGGGGCTATTCGGCGTATGTTGGAAGACTTGGTATTTGTGTTTTGGCTTACAGTTTCTCACTATGTTATGAAGCATATATGGATGTGTTATACAACCAGCTTCAGAAAACACTAACTGATGCAACACTCACTAGAAAACATGTTAACCCTTTCCAGCAGTCAATGTAAATAAAAAGAAAAAGGATTAACACAGGTATCGGAAACAGAGCAAGCATCAAAGAAAAGGACGGGAGAATATATTCACATAGATAGAACTGTTGCAGCTAAATAAATGTGTGATATTATCACGAATCAAGTAAAATATAGATTTGATTTTATAACTCATTTCTCTGCTGTTTCTCTCCTCAAAGATAAAAATTCCAGGAGTGCGAGAGAAAAAATTCCAACTCAGCTTGTTGAGCAAACAATAGATGTTTATTCCATTTTACAGAAAGACCGTCTGAAAACTGAGCTACGAGTAATTTACAGAAGACCAGATTTCAGAAATATGAATGATGCCGTTAGTCTTCTACAGTTTGTTAATGAAAGTAACTAAATAACTTGCAAACTACGTTTTCGGAGACCTACAAACTGTTGCTAATTATTTCAACAATTCTAATGACACCTGCTTAGGCCGAGAGATTCTTCTCAACTTTAAAACTAATTAAGACATTTTAAAGGAGCACCATGAGTGAAGACAAACTGAGCGCCATGATAACAATTGAAAAAAAATATTATAAAAAATGACATACCTAAATTCAACGAAAATGTTATTGATTTGTTTGCCTCAAAAAAAGACAGGCAAGTTGACTTAATTTACAAAATATGTACTTGAGTAATAAACATTAAAAGGTAAATCGTTATCAATATTATAACAGTATCTTTCTTTGAAGACAGTAAAATGTGGAATTCTTTCTACCTGTGAGTGTTAAGTTGTATTTTTTTTAACTTGTAAAAACACAAATGTCTTTAACCAATACGTTACGCCGTACCTGTAAATTTTATTTTCACAATTTTTGTATTGTGAGCCACCATTTGAATAATAACCCACGAGCCGCCACTGCCTGTATGTAATACACATAATACCTCCATAAACCATCATATGTGCCCGGTGGCCATACTATTATTATTATTATTATCATCATCATCATCAACGCGTCTTACTACCCGTTCAGGTTATACGCACTTACGCTAATGTGTAATGGTAGGGTGATTGTGAGATGAAATGGAGGACCTAGTTTAACGTGGGATCCGAACCACGGTGGAGGCCTGGCATTCCAACACATTCACAAGTTGTGATTAATACACGTCTTGTCAGAGGTGAAGGGTTTGGCAAAGGCGGCCGTACTGAAAACAGCCTTAAATAAGGTCAACAGTTCCTCAGCACTCGCTAGCCGAGTTTCATAAAGTGTCTGTTGAACGAAGGGTCAGAAGAATTGCAATGCAATGTGTTTTTGAAAGAATGTGGTATTCTATGAAACTATGACAGCCAGCTTACATGCAGCTCAAGGGTGGCAATTTCGAGCACTTCCAATAATGTTTAAGCACCTTCACATTATTTGAATACAAACATGAGTGTAACTCGGAAACAATGTAAAATGGAACACATGTGTTTACCAATTTTTTCAATTGCTTTTGTGTCTTCTGTCCACCGCTAAGTGGGCCCCACATGATACGGTACTCTCTGTACGTACACATATATAGAGTAGTTTGTCTTTTTTACGAACCGGCCCACCTAGCACTTTCAATATCTTAATGTGGCCCTATACTCAGTAAGTTTGGAGATCCCTGCTCTAAATTATCACACTCTCAATATACCGAATTGACGGTGATGTGAAGATCGTAGTCCAAATACCGGTCGCGTGTACTCACTACTCAAGACTGGTTTTCCCTAAATGGTTTCCCTGCCAATGTGGCACACCTCCTCTAAATTACAGTCTTTTAATCACGAACATATTAGCGTAATCAGTATGTATGCATAAAGATCGAGCGGGAAGTGAGACGTGCTGACAAAAAATATATATTCTTTTGGGTGTATAGGGGGACACTGGTTTGAGTCTGAGTTATGTATATGGTTTCGTTTTGCTATTTAATTAATTATGTCTAGGCGCTAGGGACGTGCTAAAATGCGTATTGGCCTAAATTAAGCTAACCAATAAGCCATAGGTTAATTTTTTTTCTAAGTGTAGGTTCTTAATTAATAAAAATAAACTGGTTTTGAAGACCTGATTCAACTCTAGGTGACACCTAATAATTTGGTTTTATCTCCGCGTCTTACTACAAGTTCAGGCTATATGCATATAAGATAATTACTCTAAGGGGGCAGGAATGAGAAAGGAAACATTTTGCCCATAATTTCTGCATTTGCGTGGAAGGAGAGTGGGAAACCATTTAGGGGAAAATCATCTTAAGTAAAGCTGACTATGATTGGATCAATGATCTTCCCGTCATCAGCAGGTCTAGGAATCTTGTAGTTGGAATTTTATTTTATTTTCCTTCAGGCCATCATTCAAGAGTCAAATTAATATAAAGTATTATGTTTTCAAGGATTTTTGTTGACAAAAAAGTGATGCCTTGGACCATTCGGCCAATGAAGTGGGTCTCTAATAATTAAGTATGTATGGGTTCATTCTCATATCTACATAGCAAAGCTGTTTAACTGAGATTTGGTATTTGGAGTTTTTAGATTCTTATTCAACCTTTCTAAAATAAACAAGTTTTTTTAAATATATTTATTTGAGGTAGGCCTACTTAACGTGCACAGTCTGAACCGACTGATTATATCAGTACACTAGAATTTCTATGAGCAAGAACTAAAGCGCCTCTCAATTTTGTGGTATATTTTCACATGTATTCCCGGATTCTTTTACATGCCACAATCGTCATGGGACCTAAGGTTTTACTTCACCTCTGAATGAATTAAGTTGTGCTACGGATTTGTATCGCTCATGAGAAATCCACCGATCCCGGTTGAGTTTAAATCAACATAAATAGAGTCCTGAGGTGAGAATCTTACCTCAATAAACTAGTTACATTTTCTGGTATTCATACGGCAATGAAGATGTAGTGTAGTCACCACTCTTTTAAATGGTATCCTATATACCTATTTAAGAAGCTATTGGATAAAATAACAGAACCTTTAATTCAATGTTGGTTACTCTATATTAATTTATTGTAAATCTTAAAATAAGTGTGAAATTAAAATGAGCTTAGTATAGTTTCCAAGGTGTATGTGATGATCCAACCATGCACTTAGAAACTTAGCACACTTGCTTCTAACCGCCTAGTTTAATTAGTAAGATTATAAATTATACACCTCTCTCTCTCTCTATATATATATATATATATATATATATATATATATATATATATATATATATATATAAACTGGGGAGGTGGGTTACTTTCTCCCATAAGAATAGCATTGATCAGTGGCAGATCAGGAAATATTATTTTGGGTGGTTGACATTAATTCTCTAAAGCTATATCTTGGGCTCTCCTTACTATTGAGGCGGGTAACTTTCACCCATACGGATAGTATTAAGACTTCTCAGTGAGTCAGTAGTGAATCGGGGAATATTATTTTGGTTTTTTTTTTCATTGATCAGTGGTAGAACGGGTAATATTTTTTTGGGGGGGGGGGGGTACCATTGCTCCTCCACACTGTGGGGTTGGATCATTTTCTCGCACATTGATCCTTCCCATATAGAGTCGGGTCACTCTTCTAATTTTTCTAATTGTGTTTGAAGGGGCTCTAGTTTCGAGACAAGAAAAAGATGAAAGGGACCATATAATTTTATCACAATGATGACGTGATACTTAGTACTGTAATACGTTTCTCCTAAATTATCGTTGGAGATGTGGATGGGATAAGTTTGTCAACCAGCAGTTTTTCCCCCCTTGAAATCCTGCGCATTCTATGATTTTTCTGTTGAGCTAATGTTTTTATATACATGATTTAGACGCTTCAGAAAACATTTCTAAATAAAAATAAAAATTGGTTGTTGCTAGATTCTTCTGAAAAATAATTTTCTTTAGATAATGTTGGCAGTAGATCAGCTGTGGCGGTTTCTGTGACATAAGTGTTTTTATTTACTCTATCAACTTCATGAGTTTTGTTGTGTTGAAAAAATGAGCAGATCTAATAATATTAGCAAATTACAGTAATGAAAATGTGTGGCCAAGTAATTATATGTTACTGTACATTATGATTTTACTTATTCCACACATTTATTGAAATTATATCCTTTTTTTATTCTTTTATTCAAATTATTGCCTAAAAAGAAGACAAAAAAATATTAATTATGTATTTAACCTTTTATGTTAAACAATATGTAGGCTATGTATAAAATAAATAATACGACCCTCTACATTAAAAGATTATTAGAAGTTTCTTAAAAATGAGGGCTAAGTGGAGGTGGAGTTTAAGTGGGTGATTTTTTTAAGCAACCAGACCAAGATACTGATGGATTAAATAGACAAGCTATTATATTTATAATATTTTATAATGAAGGTTATAGCTGCATATAGCTAACAAATTCTTTACATTATAAAATTACACCTGGACACGGGAATCAAGTAAAAAGGTCCCGGGTTTGATGCCCATGTCCAGGTGTCATTTCTAAATTTAGGGAAACCAATATCTGTTAATGGCTAGTATAATTATTCATTAGCACTAACTATAATAGAACCAGTGTCCCAATAAATTTTCTTTTAATTATTAATATGTCTAGCACATTGGGTAATATTTACCACCCAGTCAAATTTGTGTGGTAGACATGAGAAGAGGTAGCTAAGTTAAGATATACATTAGAAAAGAAAAATGTTAAGATAAACATGAGAAAGGTAGCTAAGAATTTTTTTTTAAGCAAAGCCTGCTGCAAAACTAAAGATAAAATGCAAAGATGATCGCTTGGAAAAAGGCTGGAAACCACTTTCGTGAAAAACCAGCATAGAGTACATAGGTCGGTTTTTGAACCTATCGTGTAAGAGTTGTAAACGCCAATCAAACACGCTGGTGTTGAAATAACTTTTTCCAGGGATTGCGACTATTGTGTTAAGATTGATGAGGAAGTACGAGTATATACAGTCGTTATGGAACCCAGTGTTTCAGGGCAGAATTGAGGGGGAGTGGGGGGTGAGGCGAACAACTATGTATTCTAATCATTGAAGAACTCAGTTCTTTAGTTCAATTTTTCCTCTACGCAAAGTCTTAATATTTAAAACTTGCAGATAAATGTCCCAAATTCACATTTATTACAAAGTTTTTAGTAGTTTTTTTTTTTTTAAAATTTCTTGGGTTTTATTTTTTTATTTTTTAAGACACCAAAAATCTCTGTTTCTCCCTGATTCTCTAGGTGCGTGTGAAACCTGTTTATATTTATGTCTAGAGTAAAATAGTTAATTTTTGTGTCCCGTGACATGCCAAATAAACTTTGACAGTTCTCCCAAGGACAAAAAAATCGAAGGGCTTTGTGCCTAGAACCAGCCATGTGAAAAACAGGGGATGAAACAAATGGTATTATCCAATCGCACAAACTTTCTCATGTTATTTATTAAAGCTTCAAAGAAGATTTTCAAAAATATGGTTTGGTAAGCTACCCTTAAAAAAAGTTTTACTTATAAGAATAAACACATCTTGTTAATCACAATAATCACTTTTTATATATAAATTTTAAACCAAAGTGTTCAAACATATATATATATATTATACAAAATTCAATTTTCAAAAATAAATTATTTGTGAACTACTCTGAAAATACTTGTTATTTGTAAAAATAAAAAACTTATTTTTATTTATCATGAAAAACTATTTCCTGATTTCCATTTTGAATTCATTCTTCAAGATCAATTTTCAAAACATTCAAATTTCTATAACTTATTGTATTAGCACCACGTCTTACTACCCGTTCAGGTTATACACACTTACGCTAATGTGTAATGGTAGGTTGATTGTGAGATGAAAATGGAGGACCTACAGTTTAGCGTGGAATCCGAACCACGGTGGAGGCCTGGCATTCCCCACATTCACAAGTTGTGATTAATACGCGTCTTGTCAGAGGTGAAGAAAGGGTTTGGTAATAAGATAAATCTGTGCCGGGACCGGGGATTGAACTCCGGACCCCCAGCACAGAGGTCTGACACCTTACCCCTAGACCACCAGGTCACCACTTATTGTAAATAAACTGTTTTTAAATTAACTTATTTTTAGATAAATAAATATACTTTACTATTTAAGTCATTAAACTATATATAAAATATCAATTTTAAGGCAAATATCTATAAAACTTTTTTTAAATATTCAAATTAAAAAATACTAGTCATGAGTAAGTAAACTACCCACATCCAAATTTTCCCCCAAAACAAGCATACAACTTTGTTTGTCACATTCTTTTCAAACAATAGCCAAATATAGTCCATTTTTATGAAAAGTCGTTGGAGTCATTTTCAAAAGAATTCAAAAATCACTCCTCAGTAAAAGACCCTTTATCCAATTTTTACCCAAAACAAGGTATATAGGGTTATTATTATTATTATTAGCACCGCGTCTTACTACCCGTTCGGGTTATACGCACTTACGCTAATATGTAATGGTAGGGTGATTGTGAGATGAAATGAAGGACTTACAGTTTAACGTGGAATCCGAACCACGGTGGAGACCTGGCATTCCTCACATTCACAAGATGTCTTGTCAGAGGTGAAGGAAGGGTTTGGTAATCAGATAAATATTTGCCGGGACCGAGGATTGAACCCCGGCCGCCAGCATAGAAGTCTGACACCTTACTCCTAGACCACCAGGTCACTATATAGGGTTATTAATAGTCATTTCAAACACTACCATGATACCCATTTGGAGCCAAATAGTTAGAGCCATTTGTAAAACATTTCAAGTTTTTGACAAATCAATCATCAGTAAACAAATGTTTGCCCCAAAACAATTATATAGTGCTATTCGCCATGTCAAATAAATCATAATATGTGCATTTTAAACAAAATTGTTAGGGCCATTTTCAAATAGTTTGGAATTTTAAAAAAAATTCTCACTAGCCCTTAATTGAAGGGCTAAGTTAAAATAAAATTTTTTTTTATGATATAACACTAACATATTTAAATATCAAGTTTGAACAAAATCCATCAAACCTTTTTGAATCCGTGGCTGGAGACGGACAGAAATACAAAAAGACAGAAACAATTGTAAAATTCTACTTTTTGGGTTTGTGTTCCGATAAAACGTTGATTTTTTTTTTTAATTCTTTAGGTCGATTTTTTTCACGATCACAATACTTTCTAGTGATATGAGAAAGTAACAAAAAAAGTATTTAAATGAAATATTTAAAGAGAAGAACCTAATTTATTTCAGAATATAAAGTGATGACTAAAATATTTTTAGAAAATATTAAATTTATCTAACAGTTAATAATCGCTCAAATTTAAATTTAAAATGAATAAACACAAACAACGGTACATACACACGTGCGCGTGCACACACGCACATTCACGCACACACACAGCGCAGTAAACAAATATTGTTTATAAAATACATATTGTTTAACTGCTCACATGATTACTTACTTACTCTATGGCATTAGGATCTCGAAATTTAATTGCCGTTCTTACAAAAGTACGCCATCAACCCCTATCTTCAGCTAATTATACCCAGTCCACCTCATTACACCGTATCTCTTTCAGGTCAATTATAATGTTATCCTCGCATCTGAATTCAACTCTTCCCAGTGAGTTAACCAGTCAATACCCTGAATACGATTCTAGCTTCTCCCATTCGCGCTGCAAGTCTTACCCACTGTAATCTGTGAGATTTGATTATCCTAAAAATTTATTGTGGTGTGTACATGGTATGTAATTTATCATTATGCAACACCCTCTAGTCCGCAATATCTTCATCCATTTTTGGACCAAACATCTTCCTAAGCATCTTGTTTCCGAACACCCTCACTCACATGGTTATGTTTTACAAATAATTATACTGTAAAGGTTCTTAGTAGTCAACAAATAAAATAGAGAGTGATATATTTTGAATTTAATATTATTATTACACAATGCAAATTAGTATGAAGTTATATGATGTTTTATCACCAGCTCAATCATTGCTTTCCTCAACCAATGTAGTATTACAATATATGAATTTGTGGCAAAAAGGCGTAATGGGAACAAACTTACACAACTGGTTATTGCTACAAATTATTTAAACGGTAAAAGCCTTTTCTCACCTATTTTCTGTTATGTTGGTGAGAAACAACCAATTTTGTGATCAAAAGTCTTGACAATTATTTCTCTGTATGAAAGTACTGTATGTTAAAAATGATTTTTATAAAATGTGAAATTAAGATGGTTTGGCACCAGACCTTGAAATTACAGTTCTTTAATCACGTACGACAACTTAGTTCAGTCAGTAGGGCCTCTAACTACTAAGCTAAGGGTCCGAAGTTTGATTGCTGGCATGGCCAAAATAACAATTTAGAATTAGTGAAATCCAGACTTCTCCTTCTACGTGATAAAATGACTACCGAGCGCAGCTTTTTATTATTCAGGGCACATTTGTATAGTGGCTAAAGGCTGTTATACAATTATTTTTAATCAAATTTAAATAGCTATTAAAATTATAAGTATATGGATGTGGTTGGCAATAAGTTTACTCCTCCATCAGTGTTCCCATCTATTTGCAAAGCAAATTGCCTGCTTACTTTAATTTTTATTACAAAATTTTAAGCGATGTTCTCAGACATTTTGGCACTACGTTGGCCTATCATATTATTGGACGCAGGAATTTTTGAAATTTTCTCTCTAGATTATTTTATAAGCATGGTTTCAACAATGACTTGACAAGCTGGACCAATTATATTTTCGCCAATATTATTATTATTATTAGCACCGCGTCTTACTACCCGTTCGGGTTATACGCACTTACGCTAATGTGTAATGGTAGGGTGATTGTGAGATGAAATGAAGGACCTACAGTTTAACGTGGAATCCGAACCACGGTGGTGGCCTGGCATTCCCCACATTCACAAGATGTCTTGTCAGAGGTGAAGGAAGGGTTTGGTAATCAGATAAATCTGTGCCGGGACCGAGGATTGAACCCCGGCCGCCAGCACAGAAGTCTGACACCTTACCCCTAGACCACCAGGTCACCT
>CABFVZ010003645.1:19020-36934 GCA_902151445.1 Timema monikensis
GTCTTCACAAAAAAAAAAAAAAAAAGAAAGAAAGATAGTCTGGAATTTTTCGAAAATAAGCAGACATGCTTTCTGAAAATATATAACTCATGAACGCTTACAATGATTGCTGGGTTTGTTAACTAGCTTGAAAATAGCAATTTCTTCTTTTGGTTTAAATTTTTACTCGGTGTCTCACGTTTAAATATTATTTAATCAGTTACAGGTTCTGTAAACCGCTACAGTGATAATTCATGATGCTATTGATGACTTCGAAAAGGCGATAATTGAAATTAGAAATAAGCTACCCTCTGTATTCGATAGACAAGAGGAAAGGATTGAAATGTTCGCAGAAGGACCTGCGCCTTGTAAAAGGCAATGACCGAATTATGAGAATTTAAATGTAATGGCAAAGGAAGATTGTGATACAGTCGTATTTCAAATAAAAAATAGCTTTGTATTAAACAAAACCTTTGTGTGGAGTAAATATATTTCAGTCCGATACACCACAATGAACATAATAAAAATGGTCTCCTGGTAGATGATATTAACTTGTTTCAAATTGTTGATAAAACATATTTTACGACAGAGCTTGAAGTTTTTTTAGTATATGTCAGAAATAACAGAAGAAAATATTGCTGGTTCTTGAAAACATCAAACTTTATAACTTCTTTTGGAATAAACGCTACCTACATTTAAATAAATCAGAAAAATATTACACATTCTTGTAACTAATCCAAAAGTACTTCGGATAGTGAGCGGTGTTTTAAAACTCTGAGGTTAATCAAATCCTACTTAAGAAACACCATGAGCTAGGACGGAATAAATCTTTTGGCCATATTGTCTATAGAACAATTGATGATTTGTGAGATACCAAATTTTAACGAACTAGAAAAAGAAAAAATCATTTCAGACAGATCAGAAGATTAGATTTTTCTTTAAAAATAAAAAACTTACTAATAACATAACTGAGGGGCTTAAACGGAAAGGGGTACAAGTGCAATTTTCTTACTTCTGAGATAAATGGCTTCAAAGTTGGTTGGCTATTGTATATTCTGAGTAAAAATTTTGTTTGGTGTGTGTACTTAGGTGGAAAGCTGCATACTTTATCTGTTTTTTCATGTAGTTGAAACCAATTTATATCATCTTGTTAATATATCATACAATCCTTTAAGCCCTTGCTTTCACTTATACCCTTCTGCCTCCAACATGTACACTTGTACCCCTTTGCTCTGAAGGGTTTGTGCCAGTTAATTTATAAAAGTAGTCCATTTTATCACATTTTTATTGATACAAAACTATTTTAAGCACTAAAAAGTAAAAGTTTTACAAAAGTACTACAACTAAAAAAAAATAATGTTTGAAAAAATTGTCTTCTCAAAATTCTTGAAAATTATTTTATTCTCTTCTTTCCTAGCAAAACATAAAATAATTCGATATATATTTCCATTGTAGCGCAAGTGAGTGAGGAATGTATGGCAGTAAGAAAGAAAGTTTAAGTTATTGTGCATTCGTTGATCTGGAGAAATTGTATGATCGGGTGATCGGGTATGTTAAGGAATGTTCCGAGGTAGTATTGAGTGGATGCATGCTTATGGTGGTGTATGAAGGAAATAAGGAGTGCTTTAGGGTGGATGGAGGTTTAAGCGAATGGTTTGACATTGAACATGGTGTTAGACGATGTTGTGCTATGTCCCCAAGGTTGGTTAATGTATTTATGGATAAGTGTATGAGGGATGTTTGTGAGGATTCGGTTGGTGTACAAATGAACAATGTGAATGTGAGAGTGCGGCCTTATGAAAATGATGCCGGATTAATGAATGGGAATGACAGTGATTTGCAGAATGCATTGAATTATTTGAATGTTTAAATGTCTTTAAATCTAATATGATTGTTTTTGATAAGGGCGAATCAGAAAATGGAAATGATTGTTTGCTTACTATAAATGGAAAACTGTTAGAACAATTGAATGGGCAGAGTGTTCTGTAAAAATGGAAGGATAGATGGTTAAATCGACAGACGGGTAAATGCATCTCGGAGAGTAGTTGAATGTATGGACTATTATAAAGAATGACGGAGTATCGAAAGAGGCAAAGATGGCAATATATAAAAGTGTGTTGACGGCAACATTGTTTTATGGATGTGAGGCGGGTATTTGTCAGAAGAAACACAGCGAGAGGCGAATTATGATGTAATGAGATATCTAAGAAATGTATGTGGAAAAACTCGTATGGGCCAAGTCAGTAATGAATGGGTGCTGAAGGAGTGCGGTTTGAAAGGGAATCCAATGTGTTAATGTTAAAGAGTCTTACGTTGCTTTGGGCATGTTGAGAGGATGATTGTTGATTGAGTGACGAATCAAATATATGAAGGTCTAGCGTGTGGATCAAAAGGGAGAGAAGTAGGCCATGTAAAACGTGGCTAAGTGTTGTAGACGAATTTGTAAAAAAGAGAAATATATGAATTTTAAGAATTAAAGAGCATGTATAACTGGGTGTATGGATGTTGTTGAAACTTAGGGAGTATGCAAGGATATGAAAGTGTGGAGAAAGTTAGTTAGGATGGTTTAAGAACAGAGTTCTTTTTAGCTATATGTTTAGTTTCTAGCCTACCTCGTAAGGGAACGCTGTGATTAGTATGTATGTTTATATGTATATGTTTTATTTGTCTGCCAAATTTCAGTTTTTTACTACATTGGTATTAGTTGTAGTTTTGTTAAGTTTTCATCCCAATACCCTTTTCAAACTCACTTTGGGAAATATAATATTCTAAGATTCATTTTGTTATCTAGAGTATTTCTCTACCTCTCTACTACATTTTAATTTCTACGACATTCTAACTTTATATATAGTACCACGTCTTACCACCCATTCACGTTATACGATAACAATGATGAATAGTTATTCCTATTATATTTTGCTAGTTTTTAACTCCCCTTCACACTCTTTTCTCCAACTCACTCCTAGTGATTAAAGATTTTCAGGTTTATTTAGTCATTTGGAGTTGTGTCTTTAACTGTCTGGCAAATTTAAATTTTATACATCATCACTAGTTTATTTTTCTAATTAAATCCACCTCATGTCCTGTAACCCCGTTTAGAAATTTAAATTTTTTAAAATTTTCTGGAAATTTGAGGTAATCCCTATACCTTCCAGAAAAATTTCAGCTTTCCAGCTTATCTCTAAGTGCTATCTTTTTTTCGACACACACACAGACTTCCTGTTTTATAATTATTTACATTATATATTATTTATTTGAGCTAGTTAACCTGCACTTTATGAACCGACTGATAATATCAGCACACGATAATGTATATGAACTAGAGCGAATGGGCCTACCAATTTTACAGGAAGAGTATCTCACATACCTCCCACACAACACAAGTGACATGAGACCGTCGTCTTTGTTTCCCCTCCGAAGAAAGTGGTAATAAGGATTTTTATTGCTGGAGACAAATCTGTCGACCCTGCTGGATTTGAACACACGAACATCAGGTCCTGAAGCGAGTTTTTTTTTACTGCAAGATCATTGAGGTCAACCAGCCAGTTGGTCTCTTCACACGTTAATGATGTGAGGAGGAGAATTTCAGATTAAATATACCCCCATTTACGTGGAGGAAAAGTATGAAGCGATTTAGAAAGAAACACCCCCAGTGCGTACGGATAGGATTCGAATGCTGATTGACAACCTCGCCATCAAAGCAATTTAGAGGAATTTGGTGAGAATAAGTCTAGGTGAACTTTCCTAGCTTTCCAGACCCTGTGACCTTAGTGAAATATACACTTTTATTTGGCGGTAGTGTTCGAGTGCTGGAGATGGTGGTGAGGGGCCTTTGTGTGAGTTTAAACTGATATCGATTATTAGTTTGTTAATCACCGCTTTGGTCGCCTGTAGTCGAGAATGTAAGATATGGTATAGGCCTATCCAACAAAAATATTTTAGGTGAAGTGATGTTTAAAAATTATGAACATCATCATATGTAGATAAATCTATTTTTAAAAAACTCGACCTCCTTTAGGAAAAAATAGAATATCTAATGGTTCAGAACCAATCCACAATTAATGTGAAATGAAATAACCCACTTCATGGCCACATGGTCTAACGCACTACGCTCGCATTTGACTAGATTGCCGATGACGAGATCACGTTTTGAATCTCGGTCGGGTGTGCTGAGGATGGTTTTTTCAAAATAGTTTTTCACTTATTCCAGCAAATGTGGGTACACTTCCTATAATATAACTTTCCCCATTCCTAAAACCATAATCGCAATTAGTATATATGCATACAATCCAAATGGGCAGTAAGACGTGGTGCTAAAAATAACATATGAAACACACTTAGAACCTTAGCACAGTGACATAAAACGTGAATACCACGAATAAAAACAAAATGCTTATTAAAAATGTAAGATTTATGATAAGTAGTAAATATTTAATTGCTTAGAAAGTATTCAGTCGATAGTATTGAAATATTTACACGTGCATATATAGCAAGTTATTATGTCAAACACAAAAAAAAAAATCAAGCCCAGTTAATAGGTTTGGAAAATCTAATTCATATAATTTCATCAGTTAAAACAGCTTCTAAGGGAAATAAGAGAAATAAAAAAATACTTTATGAAATCAAAACAATTATAATCAATTTTGTTGAAAAAAAGTTGGTTTTCTCAAAAAAGTTCAAATACGCGGTAACCCTTAGTATAATTATACTTTTAAAATGTTTAATAGTAGTTTTAAGAAGGGGCGAGGGGAGGGTGGCTAGGTATGACATTGCAGGAGGCAAAAAAAAAAAAATCCTAGGGGCAGTCCTGTTCATACATACACATACGCAAGCCTCTATGGACCCAGTAGGGGATTGAACCATGGCATCTCGGGTCATAGTCCGCTGCACTAATCTTATGGCCAAGCCTGCCGGTCATTGAGCTTTGATGTTCCCTCACTCTCTAGCTAGTCATAGAATGAAGAGAGCGTTTGTATGAGAATGAGAGCATTTGATGTATTTGCTTGCTATTGTTGTCATAACAGTTTGCAACAAAACAACTGTTACCGAGTATAAGGGTGGTGTCGTGGTTATCTTGGCCTGTTTTTGGTATCTCTCTTACAACTGTTGAAACGATCGATGGTTATGGAACAAACTTGGTAAACTCATAGGACCAATATGGAGCATCTAGTGTTTTATATATATTATCATCTTCCCACAAATAAGCGCCAACCATGCCCAAACTTTAAGCAAAATCGACTTTTTCAATCTTTGGCACTCAAAGAATAACATTTTTTTTTCTTAAAAAATTAACTTTTACCGTACCGCATCTCACTACCTTCCCGGGATAAACTAATTAAACAACGTTATTGGGGAAGTGGTGATGAAGGTTGAATTTTGAAGGAAGATACTAGCATTTGCGTCAAGGGAAAGTGAGAAAACATGTAGGAAAAAATATCGTGACTAAACCCTTGCCTCCCCGTCACTGACAATCCAGACTATATGAGCTTGACGTCTAGTTCACGTATCCACCGATGCGGGTGATATTTTTATTTTAATAATTGGACCTATAGCTTTAAAATATTTCAAATCAATTATAACGATTCAGGTAAATTATTATTATTAGCACCGCGTCTTACTACCCGTTCGGGTTATACGCACTTACGCTAATGTGTAATGGTAGGGTGATTGTGAGATGAAATGAAGGACCTACAGTTTAACGTGGAATCCGAACCACGGTGGTGGCCTGGCATTCCCCACATTCACAAGATGTCTTGTCAGAGGTGAAGGAAGGGTTTGGTAATCAGATAAATCTGTGCCGGGACCGAGGATTGAACCCCGGCCGCCAGCACAGAAGTCTGACACCTTACCCCTAGACCACCAGGTCACCCTGATTCAGGTAAAGAGTCGTAATTTCGGCACCCTTCAAAAGTTTCTTTCCCTACTATGTTTGCATTTCGTGTAATAGGTCATTCGTGCATTTAGTGTTAAGGTTTTGTTTTGGTATCTTTTACAGTGACACACCCAAAAATGTTCCTTTGAGGTATGCAATCAAGGCCGAAGCCAGAATGGTTTTTTTTTTAAAAGAGAAGAGCTTAGAATCCACAAGTCCCTAAGCACCAGAGCCCAAGAAATTTATACAAGCTATTTGTAGTTATGGTAACCTTAAACAACTATTTAAATAAGTTAATTTAAATTATATTTTGATAAATATTGACGATCCATGGCACCCAAAAAAAAAAGTACTTTTTACGATGCCGCCTGTTTGTCCTTATGTATATACCTCAGCCTAGAGCCGATACTATTTCATCGATATAGCTATAACTTGGTATCTGGGGTGCTTATAAGGTCCCTCCAAGGGGTTTTTGGAATTATATATCCAACCCTAAATTTAAGGGTAGTTTACTGAAAGTCAAAAAGAGAAAAAAAACTATTTTTACAATATTCACTCTAACGATCTTGATTAAATTTTATAGCTAGACACTGTGTATCATTACAAATAAGATAGCAGCTCTCATTTTCTCAAGAAACTGACTTTAAGGGTACTTTACATGGAGGAAACTTTACAATTTTCATCACATATCTGCAACTATTTGGGGTACGAAATAATTTACCTATGAAAAGTTGTAGTGACATTAAAAACACAAATATTGTATTTGAAATATATGTTTATAAAACCAATAGCTTATGAGCTTTAAGCTTTATAATTCAGGTATTTAAAAATGAATTTGATTCTTATGCGCTTTGGTGAACCAAGATGTTTTTCATTGCTCAATTTACTGTAATAGTGTTAGCAGGTCCTAATGCCATATAGTAAGTACGTTACATTGTAGATTATTTCATTTATGATCTTTGGTGTAGTGTTTCCACAACAATGTATATACATATCATTTCGTTTCACAAATATTATGAGTTTTTAGTAAATATCTGTTTTAGGATAAAAGCGTGAGAAAGTCTATGAGGTCCACCGTTCCGTTTATTTTCATAAGTCAATTCACCCTAGTTATTATTATATTAGCCTTTTGTACCGCCTGAAAAAGATACAAAAATGAAGCTGTCTCGTTATTGCAGAAGGGTCTTAAATTGTCATTTTAGGAGTACCGTTTATGCGCAGTACTTATCTTTTGATTAACAAGTTTTATACCCGGTCTTGAAATATCGCCAAAGTATTCGACACATCTACTGTGCTCGATATTTTAATTTAGTTTCATGTTATATAAGTATTTATAAAAAAGACTTATGGGGGGGGGGGGAGAGTGGCAAATGTCTCTTAAACCCCCTCACCTTCTCCTTGTGTTCTAGACTGGTTCTTTGTGTCTAGTTATTGCGTTATTTGTATTTGGGTAGTATATTGAATCGATATATTCCTTTATTGATAATGTGTTATTAATAAGTCCAGTCTTGACCACATGACATCCTCTATCTCCACGAATGTTGGCACTATCTTCGCCAATATGTGGTGGCCGCTTGGTCAGTATAGCTCTCTTTAGGACTGACTCCATGGAACTGTTACTAAGCTAAATAAGTTTTATTGGAAATATATATTTTTTCTTTGATTTTTAACTTTGTTTAAGTTGATTTGAGGGTGAACAAGCGTGACTCAAGCTGATCATAATATTCCTGATACATCGTAGATGGCGAAGTATGAAGGGGAAACATTTAGTTTTTTACTTTCTATCGACCCCCAGAAGAGAAAAGTATTGTGATCGTAAAAAAAAAATTGAACGCGAGGTTTTGATAAATGTCGACCTTTCATGACCCCCTGAAACCTAAAAAGTAGTTTTTGCTTAGCCGTCTGTCTGTTTGTTCCTCGGGCTGGAGCCGAAACCATTTTACCGATCGGGCTAAAACTTGGTTTTCACAAGGTCCGTTCCACCCCCTGCCCCAGGGGAATTTTCGGAACTAGATATCATATCTTAAAATTAAGGGTAGTTTACTGAAGGGCAAAAAGAGAAATAATTGATTTTATTGAAATAAGCTCCAACGATTTTGATTGAATTTGGTATCCATACACTGTTTAACACTCAAAAACAAAATCACGATTTTCATTTTTCCATGAAAATGAATTTTAAGATACAATACATAATCAGAACATTCCAATTTTGATCATAGCTCCATAACTATTTGAGATACTAAATAATGTATCATTTTAATGATGTAAAGATGTAAAGATATTAAATATAGATCTCTTTTGCTTGAAATAAATTTTTATAAAATCAATAGTTTATGAGCTATAATTCAGTTATACCTATTTTTATTCAAGTCTTTTGTGAAGATAGATGTTTCTCTTTTCTTAATGGTTTTGTAACTGAATTCTATTTGATTTATGCTCTTTGGTGGAATATGATGCTCTTTTTACTTCATCTCGACCCCTCGTAGAGAGAAGTATTGTGACTATCAAAACACTCGATACTCAAAATTTTGATAAATGTCCACGTTTCCTGAAATCAAAGAGTGGTTTTCGCGATACCTTCTGTTTGTCTCTTTGTCTGTATCCATCCCGGACTAGAGCCGAAACCATTTTACCGATCAGGCTAGAACTTGGTGGCTAGGGTTTTCATAGAGTTCCCAGAGGAGTTTTTGGAATAAGATATCCAACCTTAAATTTAAGGGTAGTTTACTGAAGGGCAAAAAAAGAAAAATTCGATGTTATCAAAATCCGCTATTACTATTTCGATTAAATCTTGTATTTAGGCACTATTTAAAATTACGAACAAAATGGAAATTTTAATTTTTTCATAAAAATTAATTTGAGGGTTCTATACATGGACAGATATTTCCAATTGTTATCATATATTAGCCAATATTTGAGATACTAAATAACTTTTATCATTGTAAAGATGTAGTACTATTACATATAAAACTCTTTAGTTTGAAATATATTTTTATAAAACCAACAGTTTCTGAGCTACGAGCAAACATGTATAGTTTTTATAGATTACTTTGCAATATGACAGTAATTGTTATGCTAGTAGACAAAGATGTTAATCTTTACTAAATGTTTCTGTAACATTGAGTATTGTTTAATTTATGATTTTTGGTGGAGTGTTTCTGAAACAATGTATATTATTTCGTTTAAAAAAATCTTACTTGTTTTTATTAAATGTTTCTATTTTAAAATTAATAAAGCTTAAGTATTGATTTGGAGTTATCATGTCGTCTGGTATATGCACTATAGTGTGACATATATTTCCCAAAAATTTGTAAATTATTACTGTGTCATCCACATAGAGATTATTTAAACCATTTGGTTGTTGTTGTTTGCCCACATTCGAAGATTAACATAAACTATGATTTAGATGTATATTAATATGCTACAGTCCAAACCCAATTCCAGGACAAACTAGTTTGGACCAGGCCGACTTGATAAATCCTGCCGCTTGTAGGGTATAAACAAGATAGCCTGATGTTTGTAGACGGTACTAGTTTTCATTCTTAACCCATACGATGAATCGACCTTGGACAGGTTTCATCATTCACAGTTCGCGTACAAATGTTGTCAATAAACCTAACCTAACATAAACCTGGTTTGGCCTAATAAAATTGTAGGCTATACTAATTTATCCTATGAGCTAGGTCAAAATTTCAGGATTAACGAATTTAGACTAAACTAGTACATCTGGAGTCTCTTAGGATGTATCAATTAGGCCAATCCAATCTAGTTTATCCTAGAATTGGGTTTGGACAGTAACATATAAATACATTATTATTGCTCTTCACAAAGAAACATTCGGTTATAGTGCATTACCCACATCCAGAAGGATCGCAATGGTTTCATTTGTTCTAAACGAGAAATTTGCGCACCAGTTGTATTTTGTAAAATATAAATAAACCGCAAAATAAGAATAATAGATATAGACATAAAATAGAAACATAGTGAAAAAAAATATAACTACATTAAATATAAGGTGGCAATAGCCCTCCTTCATAAATAATATGTACAAAAATATTATCACTTTTCCTTTTCTCTTAATATCTTTGGAAGCTTTAGTTAAATATCAAAGTTATTCGCTGACAAAACGACCATACATGTCATACAACTATAAAAGTAATAATGTAGTTGACTAACATTTTTGAAAAGAAAAAGTTATTTTTAATAATCGATAAAATGTTTGAATGGTATTTCTTTACTTAGAAATAACACTAAGATTATTTAATTTACATAATTATATGTGTAAACACTTTACAAATTACATTGTGTTGGACTGCGCCCGTAGCACCGTTGTACCCTAGGCGACCGCCTATATCGTATTAATGTTGTTGTGTACATATATTTAGAACGTATAAGGTTGGTAGAGCTCAAAGCACATAGTGGCAATCTACTACACTTTGTGGGATGGTCTCGACAAGCCTCTCTGGCTCAGTGACTTGTTTACGCCTGGACTGCCTCTCGCGAGGATTCGAGGCACTATGCAGGCATAAGCACATCATATCTCAAACAATCGTGAGTTTACTTGTACTGGTTCCTGACAATTTAAAAGGGGTGCCATTGTTTTTTTATTGTATAACATTGTGATGAGGAAGACGATATAATATGAACTACAGGTATATTTCCTTACAAGTGTGGTCACATGCGCTAGTGAACCTAACTACAACACCTGCAATGCCAATAATTTTATCATGATAGCTACTCCATTGAAAATACTATAACAAAGCTATCTTTCTTTTTGAACTTCTCACAATCTATAAAAATAACCAGTGGAGATGATTTATAGTAATAGAAAAGTTTATAAACGATTTTTTACTGAGGACATTTTACATGCATTTTGTAACCAAATGATTAGATCAACACAAGACTTACAAACTAAATTCTATGATACAACAATTAGTACCACTAACAATATTGATAATTTTGAAAGTGGAAACAAAAATGTCAACAAACGCAGCATTTCGACGTTGCTGTGGATCAAACTCAAGACTCTTAATTTAATAGAAAGACGCGTTAGCTACGGAACAAAAGTGCTTTGCATAAGAGTTTGAAATGCCACCACTCCACATTGTTTGTAAGTTGATCTACAATATGAAACACTAATTTTGTCAATTTAAGAATAATGCTTTTATTAAATGTGTTTAAAATAACCCTCTGACAAGGTATGAAATTAATATTGGAAATGATTGCTTAAATCTCTAATCTATGAGTTAAGGAAAGAAGAAAGAAATCCTGCTTCAATCCTAGGAAAATATATTTGCTAAACACTTCTTAACTCGTTTTAATCAACTAATCTAATTGGTGAAAGATTTAAATGGGGAAGCGTATGCTACCAAGTTTTGTCGGCTAGACATTCATTGTCTTATATTGGCAGTGGCAGATGTTTAACCAACCATCTTGTGAGGTTGAGACACCATGTAGGTGCGGATTCTTCGTCCTCAGGAGAAGATGTAGTAATAGTGATGATGATTATTTGGTGCCAATAGAAGTAGGGAGAACGACCAACAAAATGACGCGAAATGTGATCTGACGCGTGAACTGGCATCTAACTAGCATCTTCAGGTTAAACCAATGTAAATATTATAAGAGTCAGTGCGCAATAGAGTGGTGCGACATAGTGGTGACTTGACACACGCCACTTCATTACTGGACGTTCCACTTTATGTCAGGCCTCCACCGTGGTTCGGATTCCACGTTAAACTGTAGGTCCTTCATTTCATCTCACAATCACCCTACCATTACACATTAGCGTAAGTGCGTATAACCCGAACGGGTAGTAAGACGCAGTGCTAATAATAATAACACTTTGTCACATATTGCGGACAAGGTTTATTTAATTCATTTAATTCACTGGACCTTCGTTTAATATTATTAAAATATGTTCGTCAGGTGACACACACGTCCTAAAGTTTGTATCTCGTTTTGTAATAGCAAGTTCAATTTTTCTTAGTAATAAATTAAATGTTTTTTTTACTAATTCTCAAAAATTACTGGACAATTTCTGGATGTATATTTAAATCTTTTAAAATATTGAAAACACATTTTTTTTTCTCGCCAAAAAGGATGAACTCAAAAGCGTTGTTTATCGTGATCATTGTATCTAATAACAATGACTCAATTCAATTAGGACAAAGCATCTTCGTCATCAGAGGCAAGCTTTACTACTCAAATTAATTGTTGCTAAATCATTCAGGTGTGCTTTGGGCCACATGTGAGTATCGCTTAAACCTAACTCAAGCCTAACTAACCAGATCGTGACAATCATAGAACAATTCTCCTTCAGGAACAATACTTATGGTACCGCCAGGAAATGAACCCTGGACCTCTAGACTATAAGCCAGGAATGCTGACCACCAGACCAAGAGGCCAGCCTGCATGAATATTATAATTTATTATTATTAATTATAATTTAAAAATATTTGCTATAATCCATTAATTATTAATGGATTATAGCAAATATTTAAAAAATTTAGTTACTGTTCTATTTGCTATCATTCCATTATACTTACACTCATGTTTAATATCTTTTCCCAAGATAGGGATTCGAATTCTCGAATTTGAGATTCGGGATTCGTAGAGAAAATACAGATTAGTGTTTGGATTATCAAAATAGTATATTTGACACAAATATAGTAGAAGGCTTACCTTGCTAAGTTACACTATGGTATATCTTATAAGAAAGGGGTATAGAGAGTAGAAGTCTACCTAGTCTCACTACCAATTTAGGTTACACGCAAAAATATTAACCAAGTTAATGTGTGATGGCTGAGGAAGGTAGAATCGAGCGTAAGTTTACCGGCGTGGGAGAAAAGAAAACAATTTAGGGAAAACCACCCTCATTACACCTGGCCAGGATTGAAAGCACTAACATCCCCATCGGCCTTCGCGTCATCGACAAACCCGACTAAATCAGCTTGACAGTCTTGCATTCCACTACTTGCCGGGGCATTTTAGGTAAATATTCAGTTTCCATTGTTTCTCCCTCCATCCAACCAAAATGTTTTATGAAAATATGTACATATTTTGTAAATAGACCTACCCTGAAAATACAGATGTTTCATTTAAATCATCTTAGGCCTATTAGTATTTTTTCTAATCTTAAGTAAAAATCATTATGTAATAGTGATGTATGTACAGTACATTTAAGAGGATTACAATCAGACACATACAATCCTCATTTTAATCACAAAAGACCAAAACAAAAATGATTTGGCCACAATGACACACACTAACAAATGGTGGCACCAATACTTTAAAAAAATAATCTTTTTACACATTTAATACCTGTCCAGGCTGTTATCGGTTTATCCTAAATTAGTTCTAGGCTATAGAATTTCAAGAGACCTAGGAACGTTAATTTATTTTTAAAAAAAAACACTTATTCTTAGTTAAAACGTTTTCACGGCCCTTATTTTAAATCCTTATATTGATAGGAAACTAGTCACCTAGTTAATGTGTAGTGCTGGCATATTTATCAATGGAGTGAAAACTATTTAACGTAAGCATAAAAATATGTATATTTTAAATTAGTTTATAAATTTAGCCAAATACAAAGAAAATATAGCAATATTTTCACCAAACGGAGAAAAATAAAAAATGTTTTAATTTGGTTTTATAAAGTTTGGGTTTATTTACACTCGGTAAGAAGATTTGTGCACGCTATATGAATAGCTAAAGTTTATTTGGTGTTAAGGGTATTTTTTTAAGCACCTCATCTTACTTACCGTTCGTGTTAAACGCCGATGTACTAATTACACTAATATGTAAGGGATTAGTAAGTTTGAATTTAAAGAAAGTGTAGCCGAATTTGCGTGGAGGAAGAGTAGAAAAACATTTAGAGAAAACAACCCTCACTACACTCAACCGGGATTGAACCACAGTCTCCCCGTCTTCAGCAGTCAACACCCAATATCATCGTTGAGGTAACTGCAGGTCTTATGGAAGAAAGCTTTATCTTTGCTCCCTCTCAGTTAACTGTTGCCAAATCTCCTCGCTTTCAGTTATGTCAGGAGGTAGTGTGCTGGGGGGTAAAAAGGGGCTACTGGCAACCTCGACTAACCAAAATTTATCTTATTTATGTGAGAGGAAAATGACCATACAAAACCGAGAGAATGACCACGCTGTTTCCCAATGGTAACCATAAAGTTTCTTCAGAGATGATATCCAATATAGTATATTGCAAGAGTAGCGTCTTTGACCAAGCGGCCACCAAAGCGTGTCTAAGGGTAATATTACTTCTAACAGTTTAACCAGGGTGTAAACATATTTTAGGACTGACTTTAATATTCAAAGAATCCTGGAGAAAATCCAACAGACACCAAATAATTGATTTTGGGATAGTACTTTTAAATGTTATAATAACACTTTTGTTTTTCACTGCGTATTTAGTACCCGTTAAGGATGTAGGCATATGAACAAATGCATATTCTTGTGAAACAGGGTAATGAGTTGGGCATTAAATGGGTGTGCTAGTGTTTGCCAATATTTTTATATTCTAAGAATGGCTAAGAATTATTAGTAAAGGAATTGAAAATTTTGGAATAAAATTAAAAGATTATCTTCTGCCGGCAGAGTATTATGAAAACACGCCTATTTAAATCCAACTTTGTCCAAATAAGTCTTATTAATCTACCAAGTATTCGGGTATTTGGTTCTCATTTGCGTTTTCAACAAATCCAAAATAATTAGTGATTATTGCAATAGTTGTTTCCTTTATGTTGGTTCCTTAATTCTTTTAGAATTTAATATCATGCAATCCGCCTCGGTGGCGTAGTTGGCTAACGCACTAGTCATGTTGAGGTAGATTGCCAAGGACGGGGAGATCAAGGTTCGAATCTCGGTAGGGGAAACTGGGGGTGGTTTTTCCTAAATGGTTTTCCACTCTCCCTCCAAGGAAATTTGGGTTCAATTCCTCTAAATTCTACCTTTCTAATTCCTAATCCATTAGCGTAATTAGTACTTAAGCGTATAACGTGAACGGGTAGTAGGACGTGGATTTAAATATAACAAAAATACTATGCAGCATAATTTGGAACATATATAAAATAGCTGCTCATGCATGCAATGATGATATAAACTTTTATAAATGGCTTGTACCCTTAAGGCAGCTACCTTGGTCAGCGAGAAAGCAGTATCAATCGCTGTAAGACCCCAAGGATTAAAATACAGTTGACTGTGTCGTTTTCTGGGACTACTCTATTCCATCTAAGCTTGTACTCCCGTCCACCCTTCACTTACACCCATAATTTATCAAGTCAATCAAAAAGAACGTAAATAAAACTACGAAGTTCATGTCAAAGTAAAGACGAAAGTTTGTTGCTACTTCTCAAATACCTTAAAATTTTCTCTTGTGATCCTATAAAAATTACTCTATTTGTTAGAGAAAGGCAAAATATATTATTATTATTATTACTATTATTATTATTAGCACCGCGTCTTACTACCCGTTCGGGTTATACGCACTTACGCTAAGGTGTAATGGTAGAGTGATTGTGAGATGAAATGAAGGACCTACAGTTTAACGTGGAATCCGAACCACGGTGGTGGCCTGGCATTCCCCACATTCACAAGGCAAAATATAGAGCCCTTTTACAACAAGCCTAGTTTCAGAGCTCCACAAATATGCTCAAAATGTCGTTGAAAATGAGTTAATGTCACATTTTCAGGCATGTATGTCTATTAACAAAACTCCAATTAGAGGTTTGTAAGGGAATCTTTCAAATGTAGTTTTGCGTGAACCATATTTTGAAATAACGCCTCGTAGGATTAAATGTTGCATAAGAGTTGAACGTCAGTGGAGAAATTTCTCTCATACCGAGGTGGTCCCATTAATATGATCCTCTCCTAAATATTTTGTAAGACTCTATATTTTATTTTACTTATGTTTGTATTTTAAATATGTCGTTTCCCTCAATATTTGTTTGATTTTTGATAACTTTTTCTGTTGAGGTTACAAATGAGGAAGTACCATAAAAACTAAATAATGGTTGGTGTTTCCATCTAGATGATCTACTGAACTACTACTAATGCTTTGCCTCTACGAGAAATTTCCAATCAGGATCGAAACTAGGATACTCAACGGATAAGGACAGGTGATATATCACACAGGGTTTCTAAAGATAACTATTTGCACCATTGGGTGTGTGGAATTGTTCACGTTTCTATTTGATGCCAGAGAAGATGCACTGCAGAGCGGAGAGCTCGCGCAACCAGACAAGATCGTGCTCAGGACTTCACAACGAAAAGAACCTCGGGCGATTCATAGAACCGGTTTGGATCGGGTCGTACAGTCCTAACAAAGAGATAGTAAGAAGGGAGTAAGGGGGGGGGGGATACTAAATAATTGGCTTCCACGTTGATGTAACCATCCCAAAGTGTTTGGCAGGCCATCGTGAATGAGAAAAATCACCAGGAACACTGGACAAGCTCGTCCACTTGACACAGTGGGACAAGGGAACCATGAATGTTCATTAGATAAAACTTGATTCCATTCCAGATGGAAATAATCTAAGCCGATGCAAGTAAATTAATAGAGTTAATGTTTAGTCTTTGTTGTATATGATGCTTTAGTTTAAATCGATTTCCCAATTGTGACTTAACATATATATGTGTGTGTGTGTGTGAGTTATGTTAGCCCACAAGCCCGTTTCCGGTAGTAGAAATTCCGAATAAATGAATTAAAAGAATTTGACACACGACCATTCATTTTAAAGGTTATAAGTCTAGGATGTAGGAAAAGATAGTAGATTTCCACGAAAACCCGTTTTTCAGTCTTTGTTTAGTCACCATGGTGACCGTTATTTGCTGCATGGCTGTAAATCTCTAAATGTATATCTCTTTGGCTAAAAAATAATAGCTCAATCTTTATTTGTTGGTCTGAACATATTCCAATCATTTTCTCTTTGGATGAATATTTCTCTTTGGATAATGGTCATAACATATCTAAATTGAAATTCCTAAACTGGGGAACCATTAATTTTTAATTTCTCGCGATCTTACAGATAGAGAAAGTATTGTGTTCGTCAAATAGATGTTACGGAACTCCGCACGGACTTTCTCGTTCTATTGTTTAAAAATTGAGATATTTACTCAAAACTAGTAATATAATTAAGTGAAACGAAATAATATACACTAGCAAACCCAAGCATATATTGCACTATACCTATGTAAAACATTTTTTGAGTCCTGGTTTTAAATTTTATAATTTTATTTAAAAAAAACTAATGTCCTCATTTGTATGTTTAGACCTATAAAAAAATCAATATTGGGTCCACAAGGGTCAACACTTCGTATTAAAATTTCGAATTCCGGTTAATATTTTCGACATTTTATTAGGTGTTGCAATTCTTCATGTCATCGCATTGGTATTAAATTCTTCATTTATAAATTTTGACCAATAAAAAATGTAAATATTGGCTATAGTGTCCAAAATGGATATAGATCACTGTTGTATAAACATTTCTCCTAAGAGGTTTACGGAAAAATAACAAACTTTTTGAGAGATCTACTTATATTTAACTACTCTATGGCATTGGAGAATTATTGCGTTAAAACTTAAGTAGTATTTCTTTACAACTAAAGTTCACAAAATTGTATTAATATATTTGCCGTTATCTCAGAAACCATTGGTCTTATTAAAATATATTTCATATTATTATTATTATTATTATTATTATTATTAGCACCGCGTCTTACTACCCGTTTGGGTTATACGCACTTACGCTAATGTGTGATGGTAGGGTGATTGTGAGATGAAATGAAGGACCTACAGTTTAAAGTGGAATCCGAACCACGGGAGGCCTGGCATTCCCCACATTCACAAGATGTCTTGTCAGAGGTGAAGGAAAGGTTTGGTAATCAGATAAATCTGTGCCGGGACCGAGGATTGAACCTCGGCCGCCAGCACAGAAGTCTGACACCTTACCCCTAGACCACCAGGTCACCTACGACACAAACAGTAATACCGTCTCTTGGGTTAGGGTGCAAAACGGTGCAATATAGTTGCAAAATGGTGGTACATTTAAATTT
>CABFVZ010003645.1:44907-69069 GCA_902151445.1 Timema monikensis
AAGAACAAACGATTGCGATCATAAAAACTTGAATTTTTACAAGTGGGGGGGCTACCGTGAAGTTGGCCCCCCCAATGTAAACATATCATTTGTGGGCCTATCAAAACGGAACAAACGAAAATTTTTGCGGAACAATCCGGAACAAACGAAGAACAAACGATTGCAATAATAAAAAATTGAATTTTTAAAAGTGGGGGGGCCAACTTCACGGACGTGTCCCTGACACTGACTTTTTGGGCCCCACCCTAACCTTACCCCCTCCTAATTCATTTAGGATAAGTATAGGGTCATAATTTAAAAAAAAAGACAATGTTAAAAAGTGGTAGAACCCATTTAATATTAAATTTGTATTATGTATGATAGTTGATATAACTAGTAGTTTGACTGACTAATAGTAGATTAGATGACTGATGACCCTTTTTATAGATAGCATATAATAATAATAATAATAATAATAATAATAATCCGACACCTTATCTAAGTCGATAGCGTGTCTACCTACTGAGCTATGGGTTGCAGGTTTGATTACCGGCATGGACAAAAAAATTATAATTGATGAAAGTAAGGGTTTACCCTTTCACATTGATAAATTAACGGCCAGGGACTGGATGTTGTGCCTGTCGTCTCAAGTTGGATTATAAAGCATATGAAGCTACGACAGGCCTAGGCAGCTGGTAGTATCAAATATATGGCTTTTATAAAAAAAACTGAACTAGGTCACAGGCTGGAAAACGGTAATGGATGTAAAAAAAACCATATTAAAATACTTTTCATTTCATTTTCACTCCATAAAATTATTTAATTATATCACTAATATTAAACCCAAGTGATGTGTTCTATAGAGAGTAGAGCTTAACAGCTTATACGGTCTTCCAGCATCGTAGCTTGAATGTAGTTTTTAATTCCATGTGGAGGATCAATGTTAACCTTATGGAAGGAAGTGAGCCAGAACTCTCATTCCAATCACTACTCACAACATTGTCTAACACCCTGTTCAATGTAAACTCATTGGCTCAAAGTTCCATTCACCATAACGCACGCCTTACTTCCATCATACACCATCATAATTGCATTTACTAACGATGCATCCACACAATACTCCCTCAGAACTTTCCATATCATACTCATATTCACCCGATCGTATGATTTCCCCAGATCAACGAATTTACTGTCTTCCTTACTGCGATACAGTCCTCAACCACTATCTGCTATACCAATATCTGGTTCATGCACCCTCTACCTAGCTTGAAACCACATTGCACACCCCAAATCTTGTCCGCAGTTTTTGTATTCACCCTTTCAATTAGAACTCCCCCAAAAACTTTGCCTGGAATACTCAACATATTACTTGCCCTATGATTCTTACATTTACTCATTACGCCTTCACCTTTGTGCAACGGAACAATGACAGCATTCCTCAAGTCATTTGGAATATTCAAAATTCCAGCAACCATACGAACATTTCACACAATCTGGCAAGTTACACCCCTACACTAAAGTATTTCACTTGTGATCCCATCTACGCCCGCAGCTTTGCAATTATTTAACACTTTCATAGATTTTAACACCTCAGCTCCGTTAATTCTTTCACTCATCATAACATTGTCCCTATCTTCTGTTACTTTCTCTAACTTTCCACAAAACAATTGCTCAAAACACTCCCTCCGTCGCTCTCTTATAGTGTTTTCATTCCTGATCATCTCACCACGCTCATTATGAATGCCATAAGTATTTCCTTGAATTCCTTGTTTGTTCTCCTTACCCACTTCCAAACCAAATTCTTATTTCTTTCAAAATAATTCTGCATTATTTATCTTTAGTTTAATCTCATTTACTACTTTTTTGTATTCGTCTTTTTCTCTTTGTATAGTGTTGGAGGCTCAATTTATGCTGTATAAGTAGTGATCAGTAAAGGTAGAATTATTCAAATCCCCAATCCATGGAAACCAACAGTTGAATCAAGTGTTAATGGTGAAACTCCCAAATACACTGAGTCAGAACGTTCCTTTATTCCTAAGAAACTTATGCTAGCGATTAAAATGTTTTTTGAGTGACATCCAATCTAGTTAGGAAAAGATTCAAGTCTTGGCTTTTTAAACCCAGTTTCTGTATAACCGAAATATCTGTAAAGCATTTGATCACTTTCGTGCTTAAATTGAATAGTAGGAAAAATTATATTCCAGGATGTCCACGATTGAAATAGACCAACCAGTTCATTCGGAAACATGTCTGTCGGCTAGTCTAGACCTTGATTCACGCGCTCGATGAATTTGGTGTGAACGATTTTGTCATTACTGACAGCTGAGTCACCAAGATTAATTTCATGTTGTCCAACACCTTATTTCTGTCGATAGCGCACCTGCATATTTATCTAGGGCCTTGGGTCCAACTCCCGGCACAGCCGAAAAAGTTATCATTATCATAGTGGTATATTGACGGATGTGGGGCAGTGAGGGGGTCCGGGGGGTGTGTAGGTTTTGTGTATGTTCTAAAATTAAACTAGTTTACAAGTCGTGTGCTGATATAATCAGTTTAGAAAGTGAACGTTAAATTATTCCAATAAATAATTTAATGTATTCATACGGCAAATAACCATTTGCAGTTGTTACTTTTTTTAGTAATAGGGACCTAGTATGAATGCCCAAAAATGTTCATAGCAAAGTGGTCTGCATTTGTAATTTGTTTTGCACAGTTCCATGCTATTCTTATTTAAGGGGGGGGTTACCTACCGTAACCCTGAGAGGCGTTGTTTAGGTCCAGAAATCTTTCGTTTTTTAATATGTTTGTTATTTAAAAATATAGTCCACGCTAAAAAGGATGTGAGATGTATAAACTATAAAGAACATAGTGCACAAAGCATATAAGCCCTACAACCCTTGTACTTGAAGCTCTATCCAGCGTTTTTCAACCGGTTCCCGTGGAGCAATGGTGAGCCGCGCAAGGTCAGTGGGTGTTTCAAAGGAGTTTGGAGGAAGATAAAAAAATAAGCAATAAAAAATTAGAGGAGTAAAAAAAATGTAGTCCACAATCAACTTATTTTAAAAAATACACAAATATTATAAAAATGTTCGCTATTAAACTCTTAAACACATTCTTAATACATGCTATTTTAATGATAAAATCTCTCCTTAAGAAATTGATGGACCTTGACAATTTTAGCGCCCTGTTCAATTTGCTGTGAGTTGAAAAATGTGAAAATTGCTGCTCTAACCAGTTTAAGTCCAGTCAGTATACACAGTAGTCAGAAAATATATTCTATTAATGTATGAAATGCCTTACAGTAACCATACTTGTTAGTTATCAATGAATTCTCAGTTTTTAGCATTAATGATGATGAATGTAAATATGAAATAAAATAAAGAAGAAATACAGTCAACTCTCGATTCTACGACCTTTCATGGTTCCCTGGAAAAGGGTCGTTATTTCGAAGGGGTCGTTATTGGAATTTTAACAGATTTTGTTCCACCCCTGACCTTCATACGAAAAAATTGCATTTTTTAGACAACAAATAGCGTGGGTCATCAAAAATCGTTCACAAAATCCAACCAAAAACGTAACCAAATCAAAATAACAATGTTAAACAATAGCATGGGTCGTCAAAAATTGTTCACAAAATCAAACCAGAATAGTAACGAAATCGAGAATCGAAATAACAATGGGAAAAGCAAGCCTGGCGCGTGATGTAGCGGCAGTCACGCGCGGGGAAACATTGTCTTGCTTGTGGAAGGGGGTGGACAGAGTCAAGTGCTATTGGCTGGCATTGATGAAGTGGTGTCTATTTTTATACCTGACACACCCCAGTTACTAGTAATACAGTGCCCACAAAGATAATTGCAACGCAGCGACCTAAATAAATGCAACAAACACATTTTACAGCCGATTTCCTTAAACTTTTCAACCTTTTTTCCACACATTTTTCACGGTTTCCCAAAAAAGGGTCGTTACTTCGAGAGGGACGCTATTCCTGGGTTCGTAGAATCGAGAGTTGACTGTATCACATTTTTTATTCTATAATTGAGAAGTATGTTTATGAAAATAATAACTTACAGCCAATTAAAAATAAAATTTTACTTTATAATACAGCCACTAAATTTATGGTAAGTAAATGTTTTAAAATATACTGTTTAATGAAAGATGTTTTTCGAGTGAACCTTAAGTGAAGTATTTTTAAATGCCTTATCCAGTACAGAAAATATGTTAAGACAATTTCTATGAATACAAAACAATCGATTTAATTAAGACTTTAATCACTATTCGATAGATTTTCGTGAGAAATCGGACATTTATTTGGAATTTATTTGAAGGGCGTTATTACACTGTCTTAATTTCGTCTAGAAAAGTAATTTGATAAAAGAAATACGATGTAACTATGACAATCCATCAAAGATTTTTTATAGAATAATATTTTTACATTACTTTAGTAAAATATCTACATTATATAACGTGATCTAAGGTTCTACAAAAAAGAAAAGTGAGGTCTGAAGTTAATTCATCACTATGAAAGGGTAAAACCACATCAATTGATCAATAATCAAGCTTTCGGTCATGCCAGGAATCAAACCCGGCACTCTTAGCTAAGTAGACAGACATGCTGAGCTAAGGTGTCAGACTGTGAAACAGTTAAAAGTTTCACTCTCCATTATGATGACACACTCTATACTTAGGCTATAGCACAATTATGTTTTCACAAGTATGTTTTTATTTAAATGACCCGCCCCGGTGGCGTAGTTGGCTAACGCGCTTGTCGTGTTTAGCTCGACTACTGAGGACGGGGAGATCGAGGTTCAAATCTCGGTCGGGTGAACTGGGGGTGGTTTTTCCTAAATGGTTTTCTACTCTACCTCCACGCAAATGCGGGTTCACTTCCTCTAATTAAACCTTCCCAATTACTAATCCATTAGCGTAATTAGTACTTAAAGCGTATAACCCGAACGGGTAGTAAGACGCGGTGCTAAATATTATTATTATTTTATTTAAATTAATAGAGCAACCTCGGTGACCAAACTATTACAAGTTTAAAGGGCCATTCGTAAATATTTTTGACAAGATGGTGTTCATTTTTATAATTAAATATATTCTACCAACTTTGAAGAAAATGTGATCTAATTAAATAGCACAGATCTGTAGCAATAATGGTGCAGTTCTTTTAATAAATATTTTGTAAGACGTACGGTCCACACGGGCAGTATTTCCATCCCTGTCTTGGGGAGTGAGTAACATTTATAATATAATGATAAACCCAAAATAATCAGGGCCAGATTTAGGGTTAGCCACAAGAGAGCTGGAGATGGGAGCACCATTTCTCTCGCTCTCTCTTGATCTCTCTTTTTCTCTCTTAGATGTAGATGATAGAATATGCTTAACTTTCATTATGAACCAAAAACGTTTGGTGTACAAAGATGAATAGATGTTACATGTGAGGGTACGCGATTAAAAAAGGTCTAAAGAATGGTGATACATAACCTACAAAACGTGAAAGAAACCTCGTATATGTTATTTTTACAAAAGCGTATTGGAATTCCTTGATACTAAACTCAAGAGGTCACCATGAGAACCTCATACACAAAATTCACTTCGTTCATATATTACACCCCAAGTAAAGTCTTTCTTGTTCTGAGAATACTAATATTAAATTTCGTTCGGTATGGCCAATGCAAGGCTGTGGAGTATTTGGTTTCGGGATATGAAAGCAGACAAAACACCTTTTTCATGTTTCGGTGCCACCTTTACCTAACAAAGATGAACCCACAAAGGGATAACATATTAAAAAAACAACTCAGACCCTTTCACATTTGGTCTTTATATTTTGAGCTAGCATCTTTATTTTAAGAAGCAATCATTGTTCGAACCTATCGTCACATTTATAGTAGCCTCATTTACAACTCATGTTAACTTTGTAAGCTTACCGACATGCTTAAACAAAACGCATCTATTCATTAAAATAAATAAAATTTATATAGAGAATGAATCAAAAGGAAGTTTTAGAAAAACAAATGTTTAGGTCACCCATTGTCAATGCCTATAGAATGGCAGATCGGGGGCGCCTTTTAATAAAAAAACAATATATTAACATAAGGTTAATATTTTTATCACAAACATTCTTCTTCGAAGAAACACATTAAAGTACCGTTATTTGACTGTCTAAAATGGTTGTCTTTTCTGAATTTGAAATAACAATTTACCTGCATCAATGAGTATAAGAGTAAAGGCGTTAAGCTCGTCTGGTTCAGATGACTGGGATGGGGGGTCAGTTTTAGAAATCCATCCAAGTATACAGAGTTTTTTTCCCCCTATATAGTTCTCCACTCTTTTTCCTTCCCAATGCGGATGCATTTCATCTAAGCTATACCGTCCCTTTTCCTACCCCATTGGTGTTATTATGAAGATAGTACGGATGGGTAGTAAGATGCTTATTTTTTCACATCCTGTACCGTGTACAACCTGTGGCTTGGGTCAGTTTTTTATTCAAATCATATATTTTCCACTACTGGCTTGCTAGGCCTGTCATAGCTTCATGTTCCTTACAATTTAACTTAACATTAGGACAGGCACAACATCCAGTTCGCGGCCATTAATTTGTCAAAGTGAAAGGATAAAAACACATTTCACCAAAGATAAATTTTTCGAGGATGCCGAGAATCAAACCCGGGACCCTTAGCTCAGGAGGTAGACATGCTACCGACAGAGCTAAGGTGTCGGATTATAAGATGCTTTTTATATATATACCACTGTTCTCCAGTGTTGGCAATGTACACTCCATTTGCCTTGAAAGGCAGGAGTCTTACCCTGAAGGACTACATTTTGAAGAAGCTTTGAGTTAGTCCATAGTGAAATCATTGAAGATGAGGTGAAAACTGGTTACCTATTATGGTAAATGGAGTCTACTACGAGAAAACAAGATTAAACTTTGTTATTCAAGGTATTATTTTTACTGAGATAAAGATATAAATAGCAAATGACCCAAGTTACTGCCCTTTAACAAGATCAAAACTAACTATTATAGTGACCACTAGGATACAATTGTTTTGGAATATTTTAAACCTAATAGTTTGGGAGATTTAAAATTAAACTGGTGGGGCTCCTGACCCCCACCCGCCCCTTTTCATCTTTATTCCCCAGCCCCATTTAAAAAGCTTAGTACCGCCAATGTACATTATTTGAAACATAATTATGCTCACAGACACTTTCTATATTTTTGAATAATATTAATATTGCGCGTCTGGACTATATCATTCATAACCCAGTTTGTGGAAAGTTTATCAAGTACTAATGTACCATTGCCCAGGAGACGCCCAAACGTACTTAGGATATCTAATTATATATATAATTATATATATATATACATACTCGTATATATTTAATTAGATATCCATATATATTTTATTTCGTGAACTGTTATACATTTTTGTGTATATATATATATATATATGTATATATTAATGTATAACATAATTTGTTACATAGCACGCTACGGGAATATCGCTGAATAAGAACGGCTCCAACGGAAGAGCTACACACACTAGCTTCCATTCAACCTTGGATTGGACTCAACCCAACTATCTAAGGAACTGACTGGATTTCTGCGTGGCTCGTGAGGGCGTGTGAGCCATGGCTAGGTAGGTGCCTACGTGCTGTTCTCAAAGTCAAGGTGTATTTCTACCCCACCTCCTTTCCCCGTGGTCCATCTTTTCAACCCGTGTAAAATGCCTCAGCCCGCTGGGAACTAAACACAATTCCAATCTAATATTCGATGACCGACGTCTCTCCGATTTACTGTACTCCAAACTATAGTGGTCACGATGATGGTGCCATAGGAGTCGCCGGACAGACGGAAATAACTCGCGGTGAACTAAAAAAACTTTGAACTATAAGGGAGTAGGAGGCTTAAGTGTTAGTATGTAAAGTTAAGGAGTTTTTGTCTTATAAGTTGATCGTGTCTGACACTCTTGAGGTTATTAAATGCATTAGGTTAGCTTTTTATTGACAATGTCATGTTAAACATGTAATGAGAGGTCTCTCGCTTAACTTGTTTTTTTTTTGCTTGGTCCTTTAGACCAGCGGTTTCATTGGAGTGTGTATCAGCCCTTGGCCTGCAAGACCATGTTGTGGTCAGCAGGGCCTTCATGCGGGAAAGGGGGAATTTAGGTTGTTCCAGGACGATGTCTATACCTAGTTAGGTTTTGGTGTGCTATTCTTGCGGAACCATGGCGTCTCACGCCTTGTTGTCCACCTGATTGCGGTTCAACTTGTGGGTTTATTCCTGCCCTTCTGGTATGGCCCGCATTCAATTAGATATGTATGCCTTGTTGTTCACCTTATAGCGGTGCGCAGCTTGTGGGTTTGTTTCTGACCTTCTGGCGTGGCCCGCATTCTATTAGACATTCATGTCTGGCTCCCTTAAGGAGCAGTATGATTCCTTTTTGATTGATTATAGTCAATGTATGGTTAGTGGTTGGCACCTAGATTAAGTATAGTTTTTCTCATGATTCCTGGTTATACTAATTGGTTACTCACCAGTCTTAATTAAAGTGAGGCCTAGAACCCTGAATGGCAACTTTCCCTAAGATATTTGCCCGATGTACCTATGACCGGAACAAATAGTCCATTCTCTGAAACTATTGTAACTAATTCAATTAGGTCAAGCTAGCTTCACTAGCTTATATCGTTATCACCTCTTAAAATAGGGTTGTTTGTATTAGATACTGAGCAGGTTATGTCTCAGCCCTGCTCGCCTGTCATAGTCCATAATATATTTGTTGCAACAAATTTACTATCACTATTGTATTGTGTTGGTAGTCTGGGTCTCCTGTCGGGGAATAACTTAAAATAACGTCACAATTGTCTTTCTTCCTAGGAAGTAAAACAATACTATTTTAAGAGTGTGACGAGATAATTCATTGCACTAGCGGAGTTTTAATTATAGTGTTAAGCCACTGGCGCTTCACGCCTTGTTCATTCTATGTGTGTGTCAATTTTTTGTCTTACTGTTATGTTAGCTTTCTTGACCAACTCTATAGGTCATATATGAAAATATTGGATTGTACTTTGATGTTTACCTGGTAGTTGTTTGCTTTGTTTGCTCTATTAAACTCTTGTGTCAACATGCATTTTAATCTTATGCTTTCAAGTGTTAATCTATCATGTTGATTTCCCTTGTTCATGTAGTTGGCGTATTTAGTGTTAACTAAAACGCCGCTACAGTCCTTTCCGTTGAAGGCTGTTACCATGTCCCGATGAGTTGAGATGATGGTGATAGTTAATATGAGGGTTTGGAACTAGTGGAAAAACTTAAACCTAACTTAAACCTAACTAACCAAACCCTGGTGACCACAGGGGTTATTCCTCTTTAAATTAAAAAAAACAATGTTCCAGCCGGGAATCGAATACGGGGCCCCCTAGGCTCATATTCAGGTGCATTGACCACTACACCACGGGGATAGTAATACAAATACTGCCGGTAATTCAATTTTTCTCTACCGGATCTCACAACCCATTCAGGATATACGGTTTTACATATGTATTAATTACGCTAACGTGGAAGGGATGAGGAAGGTAGAGGAAATGAGCCAGCATTTGTATAAATATAGAGAGAGTGATATAGGAGAAAGAAAACTCAGTACAGATGACTATAAGTTGAATCCCATCATCACACAATCCTGGAATTTATTAAATTTATGAGTTAGGAACAGTTTTGTGGATTGGGTCCCAGTTGGTAGAGTAAACTTAGATGGGTATTTACCCATTTATTAAATACCCCCAAAAAATTGGTATTTCCAAAAAATATCATCAAACAGTAGGGGGCAGGCAGCCTGGTTCATGCTCAACTATTTTGATTTAAAATAAAGGTGATTTTTCATGCAGGTGTAATTGTTAGTGTTTTCCTTCCTCAATAGAAAACTGTGCACAGAAAGGAAATGTCCATGATAGATAAAGAGTCATTACTGTGATTTTTTTTGTTTTTTACTTATAGGGCTATTGCAGTACCGGTAGTTTTTTAAATCATATTGAATGGATTTAGATTGAGAAACTAATCTATTAGCCATCTTGAAATACTGACTTTTTTAAGATTATGAGCTAAATTCCTATTTTTTTCATTATAATCTCTTTCATATTATTCAGTTTAGTCATCTTTATGTCAATAATCAACAGTTTATGGGTAAATAAACAGTTAGACCTAAAGAAAAACTTTAAATACCCACTGAAATACTCATTTAGTGCAAATATCCAGGTAAATAACCTGGGTATCTACCCGTAAAAATAAATACCCGGGTATTTTACATCAATGTTCAGGAATATAACCAGTACAGTAAAAACTAACAGTTAAAAACTCCACCGATGGAACCACTATAGCGGACAATGAACTAACCCAACGAGCGGACACTTTGTCCGGCAGAGCTGGCCTCAATGTTAGTGTTCCCGACTCTTGTCTCTAAAAGGTCGGGGCTCAATCCTGAGTCCGGGCGGGTAGTAGGAACTATTTCTATTTGTTTGTTTCACCTACTTTCTACAAACATTTTACAGCATAGTTTACCTTCAGTCATTTTAGCCATTAATTACTATGTTTAAACATATCCATAAAAACGTTAAGGGTCTGGTACGGTCCTTCACTAAATAACAGCTGCGCACGAGTTTCGACTAGGAACTAACCAGCCTATTTATTCCAAGTTAGTTCCTCCCTTCTTCCACTCTTTGTTATGTTTTTTTCTTTTACTTTCCATCAACTTTTTTATTCACCGCGGCACACATCAAAGACATCCTCTTGAAGGATTTCGTATTCACCGAGTGGTGAATGAGTGGCGGCGTTATAGATTCTTGGTCGTGCGAGGAGACTGAAGAGTAGGGAAAGGGGGTAAGGGGTTGTTGAGAGGGGCCTTGGGGTTAGGGGAGAGAATTCTGACGCACCATACTTGCTTTCCTTGCACGTCGAGGGCGCGCGCGATGCGAGACCTAGAGACTCAAAATACTCGAACCATTCATTGCCTTCCGTTTCCCTCCCTTCCCATCCTTTTACATGGCGTCGCCAGTCGGCAGCAGATTTTCCATCTGCCCAATATTGGTGAAAGGAGTAGGTGAGTCCACTGTGCTCGTGTATGGCAAATCTTTAAAAATACTGGATAGCTCTAGGAATGCAAGATTTCCAACATTTCATCAGCGAATAGGATCTTGGATTTCATACTGTGAAATTAATTGTTTAACATATGTTTCCAATACGATTTATTGACTGATCGATTATAGCTTCCACCTTTCAATTCGATTGAGTTTAACTTTTTATTTTTGAGAGCCATATTTAAGGTAGGTTAGTATTGGTTAGGGAAAGCTATTTAATTTGAAATGTTTAGTATAAATATAAAAGTGATATTCATTTATTACTATGGTGATACATGTTTTATTTAACTTAACAAAATTACTAATATACAAGTACAACCTGTTTTACATAAATTAATTGCAACTGTTAACATAATTACAACACAATTTCTTAGGAAAGAGATAATTGTTTTTACAGATTTATAATACAAATATATATTCAAAGAAAAATTAAAAATCTACAACCCACTACTAATAAATTACTTTAATATCATTTAAGAATTTCGACTAATCCACAAATGTGAAAAAAAAAGGTGGCGTCATCTTCTTTAGCATCCTTAAGTGGTTCAATGGTAATTAAATACGAAGTTTGATAGGCTGTTACAGAGCCGATTTGTCATTTCCAATAATTCTTGAAAGATTGTTTTATTTAAAACTAGCAATTCGACCCGTTCTTCGCAAGGTTAAGCTGCATGAAAACTATATCAAATTAGAACGTTCAACAACCAATTACCTATTTTTGCTAGTTCCTGAATGTACAATCTTGAGCTAAATATGGCAATCACAGACTAGTCACTGTAAATCATATGTTAAAATAAATTAAATATCCGAGACAAAATATAACCTTGTCCACAACAAACTGAGTCCATTAACAAAGCAATCTTTAACTAAGCACGGTCATAAATTAATATAAACGAACTAAGACATTGTTACATAAATATGTTGAAAAAAAAATAGCATCACAGTTCACAAAAAGCATAAATAAATAAATAATATCCTCTGTTACATAAACATATTGACTAATAAGTAAGCATTACTGTTTTCCAAAGAAAAATGACACTAGAATTTGATTATTTTAATAGTTAAGTTGCTGCTAAGTAGACGCTAACTAATCATTTGATTTCTATTTTTACGATCGAAACGCTAATGGATCCACTTTAAGATATTGTTTAGTTTTTGTATTCGTTTATTTAAAAAAAATCTTCTGACTATATAAAATTCAAATTTTCTGACATACGAAAAGTTTTTTTTCTACTAGCCATTTCTCACCCCCTATTTTAATTTCTGCCATTGGAAAAAGAGGTCAATTCCAAACTTTACATCTTTTATTGTTAATGTGGGGTGGCCCTTTTTTAAACTTGGCAGATTTAATTTTTTTTTACATATCGAAAAGAAGATTTTGTAATAATTTTGATAATATTGCAAGCTACTAAGCCTCTTCCCCAACATTCTTTTTTCTGTTCCCACATTTCCATTTTGAAATTATATTATTTATTTATATGGTTTATTTACGTTCTTGCCAAATTTAAATTTTAAGCCACAACTATAAGCAGAATGGTGTTTTATATTAGTTGTATTAATTTCGAACTCTTCCATTTATCTGGCTTCAATTTCGAAACTCGTTATGTTTAGACGTCATTCAGCTTTCTGGAAGGTATATTGATTTACATGTAGGAACTTTTTTTTTATCACACCAAAAAGTCTTTTTCATATTATATATAGGAGTATTGAGGGGACTCTTCTTACCAATTTACCACTTATTTATTTTAAAATTCAAGTATCAGACCTGAATAATTGTTTGGGGTGGTTCTTCTCACCCACCTGAAAAATTTCAATCTTCCACCACACTGAAAAGTAATTCATTATAATAGTTTTAGAAATTGTGAAATCCCCCATTTCATCAGCCACCTTTATAAATAATAATTAATAGTTAACACCTTTTGCTATCAGAGTAATTAATACCTCCCCTGTACTGGTAAACTTAAATGTTCTGCCTTACATACAAGTTTTTTTTACTTAGCCCCTCCCCCTTCTTCCCTAATTTCTACATTTAAAGTCGTCAATTTTTTTATGGTTATTTAGGGCTATCATTATATCTTCTTGACAAATTTCAGTTTTCTACCAATTCGAAATTTTGAATTTTAAAACAAATATGGCTATCTGGAGTTTTCCTTTTATTGCCCACAAAATTGTAATTGTCTCCCACACTTTCAAGTGTTTAGTTCTATACCACAGTGGGAAGTAGTTGTTTACCATTAGTTTTTGAAATGAAATTTCTAATTTAAATATTTATTTGGTTATCTGTAGTTTTCTCTTTACCTGTCTGCTTCATTGAAAAGGTTTTTTATGATTATAAACCACCATTTCCCATAGCCCAATTTTGGTTTAGTAATTTTTGATTTTTCTGGTTATATGGGGTGATCTAGCTACCTTTCTGCCAATCAAAATTTCAAATTTCTAGGACCAAGGGTTTATAATAACTGATTTATTATGCATACATTTTGGGATTTTGCTACTATCTGACCACAGTCACGAATTAAACACATTGTAAGCCCTACTTTCCGGGTCAGAGCCAGAAGAATTAACTATCTATCCAGTGAGTCTTATTGAGCAATAAAAGATTAAAGAAAAGAGCTAAATTCCTAGTGGTGCTATCAAAGTATTTAGGTGTACCGTGTAGGTTGAGGACTGCTGTGTGTTCACACGAAAGCCAAAAATAAATACCAGAATCTGCTTGAGTGTCTGAGCAATTCACACGAACGCAGCCACAATGCTTTGCAACGCAAATTAAAACCATGAGTATCCAGACCTTTGTATTCACCCTGAAATAAAATATCCTTTAGATCAGGGGTTCACCAACTTTTTGAACAAAAGGAGTCATTGCACCAGAAAAAAATAGATGCAGGAGCACTCACACAAATTTTTATACTGATATTATTAACATGAGATAGCTACAGCTAGATTTTACAAGTATTTTATAACTTAATACTAACTATTCGAAAAAAAAATACATTTCACAGCTATCTAATTATGAAAAAAAGTTCCGTTAGCTAAATGCCAAATTTAAATCAATATATATTTATTAAAGACTCGCGTGGGCTTGCTTTTGATCACAAAGTGTATCAATATTAAGAGTTATGGTTGTCATCTCTAGGCCTAATAAGTGCAGATCATCTTCTAGATTTAGCCTGTTTATAAATTTGGTCTTTGTAGCGGTATACAATGATAGAGTTTGCTAACTTTTTTTTTCAAAACGCATCAACATTTTAAAAGTATGATTTCTTATTTTATTCCATGAATATTTCATTCCAAAATGTTGTTTTTTCTTTTCCCTCAAATTTGGTTTTTAAAGAATAATTAATTGAAATTTCTATAAGTTCTTCCTCTTTTAAAGACAATTCGTTGACACTGGCAGAAGCCCTTTATTAATATTTGAAGAAATTGGCAGTCCTAATTACAAATTATATTTTATAGTATATAGAAATATAATATTCGAAAATTGCCTTACGTAGTTTAAGATAACTATGGCGGAGACCAAAGGCACACTTTGAAATACGCTGCTTAGGATTAGTGTCATGGCGTCCCCCCAACCCCCTGCCGCCCTAATTTGGGTGGTGTTGCAACACAAACACGGAACGACATAAATGCGTGAACGAGCTATATCAAATAGTCTTAAAACTTTTGGCGTTGGGGTTATGCCTATGTCTAGTTTTACAGCGTATCAGCACTGATAACCATATGATTTAGAAATTGGATGTGCATAAAGCAGAATGGACAACACTGAAATACAAATATTAGTTTGAAGCTGGTCAAGCTATAATTTTTTCGCCCTTCTCTCTAATTTAGGTGAAAGCGTGATTCCAAAGTAGCTCAGATATCCTAATTGACAAATAACATTCTGACACTGAGCTAATCCTATTGTTAATATTACTATTTATATTTAAAGTGAACTTTGCTAAACAACTGAATACACACATCTTGTAGAGTATCTTATTAGCCGACTCAACAACCAGTCTACTGACAATCGATACATCGATATATGAGGGAAAACACCAATTTAACCTGTTCAATTTCCAAAGGTGTATTTGAGAATCGAATCCGGGTCTCTTAAATGAGTAAACCAGCCGAATACGGATTTTTTCTAAATTCCAAGTACAACTCTGGATTAAACATTTTGTTTAGTTAATTTCCAATTAGGAAGACGTATCATGAGAATATTACAGAAATTTTAACGGGTGAGGAGTGATTTTGTTTGATGGTAGGTATTGTATATCTCTAAACAATGCGTAGTTCCTCTAGGGGAACTTCACTATGGACTAAGTGCATTCTTGAAGATGTGAGTCAATAAAATGAACTCGGATGCTCCCCAAATGTATCTATCAACCAAACATGTACCCACTTGGTGGTAAAGAAAGAATAAGGGTGATTACGTATACCTTTTTAAAATAAAAAAGTAAAGAAAACTTTTTTTGTAACAAATATATACTATGGATGGATCGTAGACGTTACACAGCAAGCCGATTTCAACTTTCCATTCTAATATTATCCTTTTAATTGTTTATTGGCAGTGATAAATTATCGATTTTTATCAAAACAGCTGATGTAACCCAAGTTGCTTGAAGAGGACACAGCTAGGAAGGGGGGAAGGCAGTACAACCCCTCCCCTACCACCTATGCCATGGTAGGAAATATATTTGATACAGCTATATTTATTGTTTGAACCATATCAAAGAGAAGGTACATCAAAATATCCATAGCTAATTTGTTTATTTTAACATTCAAGTCTGTTATAGATTTTAAGGCTGTTACTACAAACTTAGGGTTAATAACACCTGTGACACTTATAAGTATTTCATAACCTCTCATACCACACGTGATTTCGCACCACATAAGGGATTTGTATCTTTGGCTCTCAAACTGGCAAAGTGACCAGAAATTGTGAATTAACGCGTAGGGGCATAACGCCTTAGCGCTCTTTATCACAGCGTGGAGCCTATGATGAATAAAGTGTTTATAGATATTGTCTACTAAAAGGATAAAAATAAAGAACAACAAACTTTAATCTTTGTAAAATTGAATATCATCTATATATTTGATAACAGCAATTAGTTAATATACAAATTTGATCAAAATATAACTTATTTTAAGCATTGTAATACATTTTTTAACTACCAAATATATACTTACTTAAATCCAGGCCCTCGTATAAAATAGGTAAAACAAACAGCTTCTTGAGGCATTCAGGCTACTACAAACTATAAACAAAATTTGCTTGTTGATCAGTTCAAAAAAAAAATCATTTTTCATCAAATTAAAATTTAAAAATTATATATAAAAATAATTTGGCAACAAACCCAGTATATATCATTTTGAAAACATCGTAGTTCTATGGAAAAAGAAACAATAAAAAGAAAATGGTAATTTTTCATTGAATTAAAATTTAAAAATCATACATGGAAGTAATTTGGCAACAAATCCTGTATAAATCATTTTGAAAACACCGTAGTTCCATAGAAAAAAAAGCAATAAATAGAGTGTATGTATAGTTTTGATTTGTCAATTATTTAAAGTGTGCGAGAACCGCTATGTTTGGCAGGAAGTATTTGAAGCTCTGTACGGGGGCGTGGTGTATGAATGTTACGTTTGGCGGGAAGTATTTGAAACTATGTATGAGAAATTCGACTGTCATATTAATTTTATTATTATTATTATTATTATTATTATTATTAGCACCGCGTCTTACTACCCATTCGGGTTATACGCACTTACGCTAATGTGTAATGGTAGGGTGATTGTGAGATGAAATGGAGGACCTACAGTTTAACGTGGAATCCGAACCACGGTGGAGGCCTGGCATTCCCCACATTCCATATTAATTTTGCTGGGAAGTTTTTGGGACTTATAGATGAGTACAATTTTTGAATATTTAGCAGAAAAAATTTGAGGTTTTTATGTGATTGTGAGAAATGTTTATTTTATGTTTTCCGGAAAATATTTTAGATTATGTGTAAGCAAGTTAAGTTAGCCTAATATAATCCATAGTTTAAGAATAAATTAAATATAACATTTTTTTTTTTAATTTATGCTATGACTTTTGTTTTGTTTGGGTTTTATGTTAAGGATATGACCCAACATTAATTATTTTCCGACCAAGTAAACTAATAGTATGCCCTATTACTATTTTATGGATAAAATATCATATTTATAAGANTTTTTAATTTATGCTATGACTTTTGTTTTGTTTGGGTTTTATGTTAAGGATATGACCCAACATTAATTATTTTCCGACCAAGTAAACTAATAGTATGCCCTATTACTATTTTATGGATAAAATATCATATTTATAAGATTCTCTTTCCATAAAAATGTTTAAAAAATTCTTATTCTTTGTTCTCATTTTTTATTTATTCTTCTTTACATTGAAAACCAAGTTTAGTTCATGGCTAAGGTCACAAAATATATCTTAATTATGAAAAAAAGTATGTTAAGAATTTGAATCCAAATACATGAGATTTAGCTTTAATCTATAAATTATTTAATATACATACAGATATTAAATATTATTTTCTTTGGATAGATTTAAACCCATTAATAGAATTATATTAAAAGTACTACTCCAGAGTTTAAATTCAAACCAGATTATATACACAAAAGTACCGATTTGTAAATATATATACCATATTTAACTAAGCTAAATTCCAGAGATAAAGAGTACATGTCAAACTACTAAGAGTTCTTGTAATTGAGTTCATACAAATACATAAAAATCAGAACAGTCAATGAAATAACAAATTCAAAATGATAAAAGCTATCTTGAAAGTTTCTTACTACCCATTTTGCCCATATACACATTTTTTAAGCACTGTGTCTTACTACCCGTTCGGTTATATTCTTATATACTAATTACGCTAATGGTTTTATGTATTAGGGATGCTATATTTGGATGAAGTGTACCCACATCTGCGTGGAGGAAGAGTGGAAAACATTTTGGAAAAACCCCACTTCCACTTAGTACACCCAACCTAGGAACAAACTTAGATCGCCCCTTAATCAGCAGCCTAGTCTACCATTATACACATATTAATTAGGATATTGTAGTAGGGATGGGGAAGGTAAAATTTAATGGAAGTGTCCCATCATTTGCGTGGAGTGGAACATTATTTAGGAAAACATACTCAATACATCCTACCGAGATTATAACTCCCACCTCCCCATCGCCAACAAATATAATTATATGAATTTGACATTTTGTATACACACCCACTGATGTGGGCCTAACTTGAAAAAAGAAGCGATTTTTAATAACTCATAATTCAACTAAATATGTATCCGCTTTAGTGGCCTAATGGTCTAAGGTGCAGGTGCACAACATTTTAACAACTGAGGGCCACTTTTACTTTAAATGCTCAGTGGCCAGCCGCGAGGTAATTTCCACCTCACGCATTAAATCTTCTCCTTGTCACCGCTTTGATAACCACCTACCTAACTTTCTTCCCTTATCCCAATTTTACCAATAAGCATATAAATTATAGTGAAAAATTATTATTGAAAAGCATACTTATAAGAAATATTAAACTTGTACAGATATTCTTAAAATAGTAGATTATTGATTAAAAAAATCATATCTCAAAAAACTTTGAGGTCACAGAAGCAGTATTTATATTCCTAAATCAAAATTTTAATTCATAAAGAAACATTTTTAAAAGAATGATTTGCATAAGCATATGTCGAGTTGTTACTTTTGGCAATCAAAACTTTCATAACTTACGGTTTGTTTCTTTCAACCATTTTTAAATTAGTGAAACATAAACATGTGAGAATAAACTTTGTTTTGAAGTGGCATCTGTGGTTCACTTAATAATGCTTTTCAAATGAGAGCTTCTAAAATTATGATTTCTCTTCATATATTAAATGGTAAACCAACCTAAACAAGGGTGGTTGATGACGTCATGCAACTGTATTTGGCTGTTTTCATGAGCCGTTTATAAAATGAAAATGTATTATTTTGAAACTAATATTTTGTTCTCTAAGTTATAAAACACATCTATTTATTTTGGTGGACAATTATAAGATACAAGTGTGAATATACGTTTTGATATATTATTTCTGGTACTATAATATATCTTGTTGCCACGACCCCGAAACAAAAAATGTAATAGTTTTATTAATATATTTTGTTCTTTCGATGAGTTACGAAATCGCTAATTACACAATAATCCTTTGGAAGTATAATTATAATCGTTTTATTATAATTTGTATCGCTAGTATAGTATTACTATGCAAATGCTAGTTATCTCTGAATAGATTGACATTAGTGACTTTCAGCCAATGTTTTTAATAAAGAACCCTCTGCTGGCTGTCACCTACTTACACTCCCACCGTAAATAGGGTATAGGTGTCCATGGGGTGAGACGGGATTGAGATGTACCCGCATTCATCTGGAAATTGGTAGGAGTAAAAAAATCCCCTTATGCCCTAACCTAAGTCCAGCAAGCCCACAGCCAACTCTGCCAGTAGTCTATATTTGTGTTCGAAAGTTGTTAGTTACTATTGATTCTCTCCTAACACTCCTCTCATTCCGATCCAGCCCCGTGTGAGAGGTTGCAGGAAACACGAGCTGTACCAAAGCCACCAAAGTTACCTAAAGAGGCTAGACTTGTTCGTAAGGGGTCGTCCATAAACCAAGTAACGCTTGTTTCTTACCTTTTTAGCCCCCCAGCCCCCATGTAACCCCATGTAGACATTTAACTTAAGCCCCACACACCCCAGCCTGTGTTACGTAACTTTTCTCACTAAGAATGAATGTGATTATTTCACAGGGAAGTTTTGTGATACTAAAGGAGGGATTCAAATTTAATACTTCTTAAAATCCATTTTAAATCTTGATTATAAACTATTTCAGAGAGTCGAACTCAAATTACTAAGGTTCATGAGGAAAAACCTCTGCTATATTTATGTTGTGGATGTCAGGTTTGCAATCTTAGTAAGAACCAGATGGCACTACTTACTACAGATGAACATCATGTCGGCCATCTTTGATTTTTCATTTATCGTCAACTCAGAAAAGGAGTGGGTTGTCACCGAGCTATTTGTCAATCGTGACACCGAGCCACAGGTAGTGTAGCCAACGGGACAGCTCATGTGTGAGTAGATTTTCTCTTAATTCTACCTTCATTAGCCGTGTAAACCAATCATACAAATAGTAAGATGTGTTACCGGACACGGTCTTACAACTTGTTCGAACTCTCCCCATATTTACAAAAATGAGAAAGTGATTAGGTAGGTATAGTTTAGAAAAACTTAATCCACATGTATGTGTAGGAAGAGCTGGAAGTCATTTAGGAAAAAACTTCCGCAATACATTCAGACAGTATTCAAACCCATCGTTACCCGCACACCCATCATAGATGACTTTTATTAAAGAATAGCAGCCTGCACATAGCTATAATGTCAAGCTCATTTAGTTTGATTGTCTAGGAGGCCTGGGTTGGATTCTGACCATATTTTTTCTTAAATAGTTTTTCAGTCTTCCTTCACGCAAATAAGGTAACATTTCTTCTAAATTTCCATCTTTACTCATTAATATTTATCCTGTTGTCGTAATAATTAATACATATGCTTTTAGCCCGAACAAGTACTAGACAAGGTGAAATTGTAGAATATTAGGATTAATTCGCGTGTGTATAGTTAATTTTATAATCAGTGTTCGAAATGGCTAAAATCAACATTTAGGTGCGTCAATTCGATTCTTATTGTCAGAGTACGCCTCAAAACCACTAAGAATAATTACATTAGTGTCTCTTGCTCATATATATCAGCAAGGTAGGTTGTCTATATGTAGCATGTGCTTGTAGAGAAAAAATGTGGGGTTCCATTAATGTAGCCAAAATGGCATGGCAGTTGTCCACAGGATCTGATAGTTGCAACTCATTTGAGTACTGCCAAGGCAAGTCGGAATTGCAGGACTGTATTATTAAATTATTCCTCCCATTAAATATACATTTTCCCCTCTAAAGCCAATGCACAAACATTACAACTGTAAATGTGGCTGGTTCAATGGATAGTAACAGTTTACTAGAAAAGTCTCATCAGAACGTACTTGGCAAGGGCAATACAATAATAGTCCACTAGCGGGGGCGCCAACCATCCTAAGATGTTCCTTATGTGCACTGTATCTTAGGGCCTCGGCCCGCACTTCAGTAGCGACACCGAGTGACGTGGTTTACTTACCTAACCACTCGGTGGCCTGTTCAACCTATAGTGACAACCTCCCGGGGCGCAGGGCTCAAGAAGGCGCCATATAACAGATGCATTTTTTTTTGCACCTCATTTTACTAACCGTTCGGATTTCACGGTTACACGCGTATGTACTAATTACACTAAGGAAGTGAAAGATTTAATTTTGGAGGAAGTGTACCTGTATTTGCGTGCGTGGAGTGAGAGTCAACAATCATTTCAGGAATATGCGTCCTCAATACACCCTACCAGGATTCTAACCCCGATCTCCCCGTAATCAGCAATTCAGTCTATTTCGAGAGCGGTGCCTTTGACCATTCAACTACCAAAACGTTCCAGAATGGCCTGTGTCGTTAGGACTGCCTTTAACACCACAACTTATTTATTACCTGTTCAGTTTGTACGCTCTATTCTTATTCTATTTTACATACAAGGCTGAAAATACATTTTAGGCGCCTTGAGTTATTAATTTATTATATGCATGTTGACGTCAGATGTGGAACTTATAGACTAATAGACTAATTTAAAACAGTAAAACGTGCTTAGTGATTTTTTCTTGCAGAGTAGCTTGATACATGCACATTAGACCAAAGCAGACCAAAGAAATTCGAATACTATAATTTTGTCGATGTTCATTAAGTCCACACCAGGGTGTAACGAATATTTTTATGACTTGCATAAAAATCCCATTAGCAATAATCGAGGGAAGAAAACGGACATCCATGAATCTTTGTCTCGTAATTATTTCCTTTCAAGGTTATAGGACAATGTTTGGAACAAAAATCACGTAGTATAGGAGGTGGTGACCGAATTAAATTTAACCTTGAAACCCCCAAGTAGCTAGCACCGCGGCTATTGCCACCAACCAGAATCAACGAGCCAGTTTGGGCATCAAAATGGCTGGTGTCAACACGCTCATTTAAACATAAAGAAGATGCTACTTTTGTTGACCGGAAGAGTGATGGACTTTGACCGTCTCAGAGACCAGTGGCATGGTTGTGTATAGGACTGCCTGCACCTTTATATTCAAGCGCTTGTCTTGCTAAATGGATCACTTACTACAGTAGCCCCATGGCTTCTTTGGTGCTGACTGACAGCTGACAGCTTTAAAAAGTTACCAGACCAAATTACGTATCCCTACGCCTAACCATATGATATTCAAAACCATGTGTTTAGCAGCTGTCACTTCTGACAGTCAAAATTTAGGTATATACCTAAATGTTGACTGTCAGAAGTCAGTTGTGAGCTGTCAGTCAGCACCAAAGAAGCCATGGAGCTACTGTAGGTGTTGTCACTTATATATTAGAACCATGGCCTACTTACTACCCGTCACCGGACAACTAAACTAGAGCCACATGATGTTTTAGTACCACGTCTTACTACCCATTCTGATCATACGCCTATGTAATAATTACGCTAGTGGTCTAGGAATTAGGATGGTTGAACTTAGATTAAATGTACCGGAATTTGCATGGAGAGAGTCTGAAACCAATTAGGAAAAACCATCCTCAGTACACCCGACTTAGATAGAACTATGATGTCCCCGTCATTGTATATTGAGAGAGGTGCGCCTTGGACAATGCAGCCACCCAAGCAAGCTACCATCTGGCGTTTAGTCTACGTGCCCACCTTGCACCTCTGATAAAAGTGCTTTAATTTTTTTAAAGGAAAAATAGTTAGTTTTTATCTCAGAGGTGCTCTATTTTAGATGAAAGTGATGTAACTTGTAAGTCAAACTTCAATAGGTGTTCCGTTTGAACTAAAAATCAAAACGAAATAAGTCATATAAGAGAAAAATTATACAACATTTAATTGTTTTCCTTTTTTCCAACATTTCTATTCATATTACTTTTCTCTTTAATGTTGATAGGAAGAGTTTTACAATATTAAAAAAAATACACCCCTATTGAAATATAATCATATTAAAATAAAAAACTGACCTTACTTTTGCTGGATGTTGTTAATTAAAGTGTGCATTAAAAACATTTCTATTAGATTTTTGGTTATAGTGTATCTATTTTCCCGGGTAATCCCGGTAATCTTCGTGAGGGGCTCTTATTAACGCCAATGTTGAATGTAGGAAAATAAATCAAATATAAACAGCTTTAGACCAACAAGAGTCCAAAATTCCACCAAACTCCATTTAAAAGAAAATTATTAGTTGTATTGAGAATAATTGATAATTTTGTACTAATATTCAGACTAGAGAATGCTTTTTTTTAGCACCACACAATTAGGGTTATACGTCTATGTACTTAATTAAAATAATGGTCGAGGAATCAGGAAGGTTAAATTTAAATGCAGTGCACCCACATTTTAGTGAAAGTAGAGTGGAAAACCATTTAGGGGGAAGAACCCTCAACGTACCTGACTGAAATTGAACCCCAATCTCCCCATCTTGGGAAATCTAGACCAATACGAATGTAGCACCTTATACCACGAGGCCACCGAAGAGGGTTAATGAATGTTATGGTTAAATATTTACTCTTAAAACTATTAAAATGTTCTCCAAATCAGGGTTTTTCAAATTGTAAGGAATGAGGGGGCTTAGGTGATATATTTGAAACAATTATTTAATTCCTCTGACTTTTTGAAATTCTGGTTGACCGCAAAAAAAAAAGTTTACTTTGGCCTATGAAGCAATACAAATCGTTTTGGTGTTTCCATTTTCATATCTGTGTGAAAGTGGTTTCTTAATAATGATGGCAATAAAACCACAACAGAAGCCAATTGACAATTGAGAATAACCTGCCCCTGAGGTGCATAAACTTGGCCCCGCCCATGAAAGCACTAACGACCGGACCTAGTGCAATCGTTAGTGCTACGTTAGTGCTGGTCATT
>CABFVZ010003646.1:0-69045 GCA_902151445.1 Timema monikensis
AGGTCAGTCTTGTGGTCACTGGGAGCTACTCGGTATCTCAGGTCAGTCTTGTGGTCACTGGGAGCTACTCGGTACCTCAGGTCAGTCTGGTGGTCACTAGGAGCTACTCGGTATCTCAGGTCAGTCTTTTGGTCACTGGGAGCTACTCGGTACCTATCTTACACTCTTAAATATCACTAACCATTTTCTGGACGCAATTGGTTCCCTCTTATCTCTCGTAAGTATATTGAGGGCTAGGCACTGTTTGGTGTAATAGTGTTCATGTTTTAACCAAAACATGGGATCTTGAGGGGGGTAACAATTTACCTCGCTCATAACTTACTATTTAGTGTATAATTAATTATTGGGAGTGCAGGAATATGTAATTGTTTAGATTAAGACAAGGTGCATTTCTCATCATAGTTTATATGGAGACCTTTAAGCCTTCGTTCCCAGGTCTTTAATAAAGAAATCCTTTTACTGTCATTACACTTGACATTTTGGTCTATCTATGTAATAGTGTGTGTACCAGCGAAACATTGAGCCTCTAAGGCCTGCAAAAAAACTCTGCCTCTATAGTAATAATTAAATTGTTATTTAATGTTTTAATTTGCATCTTGGTTCTTAGTATTTATATATGTTTCCTTAGGAATCCTATTTAAATTTAATTTAATTTATAGAATTGATAATAGAAATAACAAGCAGTGGATAGTAATTGTCTTAGCTAGAGAACCGATAACCTTTTATAAAATTTGTATATTCATTTACCTTACTTAAATATATATATTCTATAGGGGAATGATGGGGCAAGTTTTATAAAATATTACTAAGATTATAATAATAAATCACTTTTAGAAACGATATGAAAATCTCGAGAAAATGTTTTTAAATGTGATAAAATTAATTACTAAAATATATCAATATTTAGGGATTTTAATAAAAAATAATTGATAATCAAGCATTTTTTTTTTGCTTAAATTTATACAAATTTTGGACTATCACAAAACTTTACAAATAGACTTCTAATAATATGTAAGGAATTTAAGAACACAAAAATTAATTTAAATGGTTATAGTTGTTGTATTATTGTAAATTAATACCCTAAACAATTTAATTTTTTTTCCCTGTCAACATGGATATGTTTTTTACTATATCAGTATGGAAAGTAGACCTACAACAATCTAGATTTATAATTGTAAATCACATGAAAATAATAATTGTATCACATATATTAACCATCAAAAGATATTCTTTATTTCCGAATCAGACTCTACTTAGTTATATAATTGGAGGAAAATAGCAAACACAATGTGGTGTGTTGGAATCAAAGGCTGGACCCACGACATTTTAAGCCAAGTAGCCCAGCTAACAGGTTGGCCAGCTTGGTAGGGGGCTATAATTAATGTTTTAACGTCTATAAACCTTTTTCCTGAAGCGTATCTTATTTTTCAAACTTAATAATAGTTGTATTCATGCGATTTTTTTTTATCGCTCTAAGTTATATAACCAGAGCTTAAAATAAACCAATACTTTTACTTTTGTAATTTTTCTAATGGCTTCTTAATATCTGCTTTTTTTAAAGTTGAGATTCTTTTTCCTCTAAATATTAGAAATTATTCAGAAGATTCTTATAAATTTTTTACCTCGCGCTTTTTAACTTTACTTTTATCATACCCCATAGGATTTACTGATGAAAGATAATTTGCAATATTTGAACCTTAAGTCGAGGTTATCTGGTATAATAAACAAAAATGTTCATTAAAATTTGTAACATTCTTTAGTTGGTTTGTTTAATTTAAACTCTTTCTTTAATCAACCACGTCATTAGCTTCTAGGAATGTTCTGTTTCTAATCGAATAGATTAATTTAAAAAACTTCAATATATTAAAAACTACTGTGCTTCCCAATGTTAACTAATGTTTGGTAAACTAAAATTAAAAAATAGAAAAGCTTGTGGTTTTGATCAATATCATAAGTATTTGGAAAACTTTTAAACTTTCACAATTTGCGGATAAAAATAAATAAATAAAAATATGAGAATAGAGCCCTGAATAAAAACGGTGAAAACTTAAAAGAGTTGAGAGCTATTTTGTTTGATAAGTTTAAATTTATACCATAATTGTGTTAAATTATGTTATGTAAATTATTATTATTATTATTATTATTATTATTATTATTATTATTATTATTATTATTAGCACCGCGTCTTACTACCCGTTCGGGTTATACGCAGTTNATTATTATTATTATTATTATTATTATTATTATTATTATTATTATTATTATTATTAGCACCGCGTCTTACTACCCGTTCGGGTTATACGCAGTTATGTAAATTAAAGTACTATAGCACCACATGTATGCAAACGCATATATATATATATATAGTCTGTTTTCTCTATATAATTTTGTGTACATTTATTTTAAAAAAAAAACAATAGAAGAGTCTTTTTAGAAAATAACTTAGTAATGAACCCTTCTCGAACAGTTTGGGACTCATTAGTGCACATAAGCAACAAAGATTAGATACTTCTAGAAAGAAAAACATTCAGTCTATAATCTCCCTTAAGAACGCGCAATGTGAAGACAGATAATGACAATTAAGGCTTCTCTCCTAAAAAACGATAGCTAATATTTTGTTTTTTAAACTATCGTCTACTTATTCATATACTCATCGCTGTTTTTTCTTATTTAATTGTGACTGAAATGTTAAAGTTAAAGATTATCAGATGGCCTTTAATACTTTAATGGTTGACTCTTTTAATCTTTTAATAAGATCACGCATGACTCAGTGTATGGGTGTTGTTATAGTGAAAGGAGTATGTAAGGATGGGATAGTGAGGAGAAAGTTAGTGAGGATGGATTAAGGCTGTGCAAGAGTGATCATATTATATTTTATTTTCTTATTTTTATGTTTGTGAGCCTTTTTAATAGAATAAAAACTTTAACATAAGTAATAGTAGAGAAAAATTGTAATGTATTTTTTGTTTAAATAGTTATAATGCTTAATTTAACTTAATAATACTAATTCTTCTCCAAGTATTAAGTAATACAACCAAAAGACTTACTTTTTTTATGGATGTACGGATAGTGTGGAGAAAAATAAAGTATTATTATTTTATATTAATTATAGTTTTTATAGTCTAGTATCAGTGTCTTCCGAATCTTGTTTACATAACAAGATGAATGAAATTGTGATTTTTTTGTGCGACACTCTTAGGATCTAGGAGAAAAAAAGTAATAATAAAGAAAAAAAACATTTACCTCGGCTAATTCAGACAATGTCACGACGACTCTCAATACTCGAGACCACTGGGTAATACTTATAATAAAACATGAACAATTTACATAAAAAAAATGGATTGTTGTTATTTTTAATAGACCCGAATAAATACATTTATAAATGAAAATAATAGATTTCTGTTTCAAAATATATATATTATTTTCTTCTTTTAACTTTCCAAAACTTGACGCTTCACAAAGTGTAATAAACTTTCATCTCATATGAATACGATCCTCGGAGCTCTGCTTACTGATCTCTATAAATCCATAACTTGTATCTACCAACATTATGTTGCTTAATTAACTACCCCTTGTTGTTTCCGGTTTCTTCCTATATCAAGTGCTTCAGAGATTTACACCGCTCTCGACCTTCAACTGTTCTATAACATTCCTTAAATCTAACTGTCAGACCACATGATTAAAGGGATTAACATGCCTCCCAAAATACTTCGAAATTATGTCCTAAAACTTATTCCAGGATCAAAAACAGTCCTCCTACAATTCCTAGGTTGAAAATGTGGACGAGAGGGCCTAATTCCTCTTCCTCCAACTACCCATTCGTTCCCTAGATATTGAAGAAATCCTTGTCGTTTCTTTTTACCGAGGTCTCGTTCCTTGATCCTTGGTTTGATTTTGCTGCAGGTATCATTTTGATTCGATGGCTGCCTTGAGACCCGGTTCCTGGTCCAATGATGCAAGGGGATATTAAACAATACATCCTGTGCCGAGCTAATGTGAGATATAAGCTCGCACAAGGTCACTGTGATCTAAGCATGGTTGTGACACATCAATTGCTATTTTCCTCTTTTCCTTGATTGCATGCCTTTCTCCTCGCCTAGTTGATTATCATTTCTTCTATTTGTTTCGAGCCTCTCGTATGCGCCTCCGCAACTATTTCCCCTGCCTTGTATGCGCTGTGAATTTCCCCCTTTCTGGTTCTCTCTTCCCTCCCATCCTTGTATGGCTGCGCATGCGCGCCTCACTTGTTTTTGACGCTCTGTACAGCTGATTGTTTTCTTTACTACTTACACATGTAATCCTTCAATAGAAATATTTGTTTGGATGAAAACATAATTATATATTCTAATTTTTTTCAAAGATACTCAATCATTAATTTGGTTAAGTCGGTATCGTGACCGTCTCATAATATAAGGATCGCGTGTTCAAATCCTCGTAGCTCTGCTTTTTTTTTAAATTTATCAGACTTTAAACTTTAATTTTAAATTATCGTATTAGTAAGCATATAATATGTTTTAAATATATTTTATATAAGTACACAAGGTATTTGAACCTAAGTAGACTAACATAATAGTCCTTAAAAATAATGTAAAAAGGTATTAAATTAACAACGCTTGGCATACATTAATTTTGAAATTTTGTATGTAGGTGTTTATTTAAAAATTAAATTAATGGGGCTTATGACATAAATTGTACACATTTTAAAATAAGGCTAAGTAAGTTAATTATTATTCGCATATTAAAAATTTTTAGGGTATTTTTGTGTTTTAAAAATAATTTCGAAAATAAAATAATATATTACTGAATTCTAATTACAAAAACTTGATTTAAATTCAGACAAAAAACTAAAATATCATAACTGGGTTGGGATTGAACTCGTGAAAAAACGAGTTTGGATCAGTCACGCTACCAATTTTGAGAAGTGGTAGCGCTCAGGCCCTAAAAATTAGTAGATAAGAGGAATTCTAGAAATATGTAACCAAGATACAAAGGCACACGCTAAATATTGTATACAGATACCTAATAGAGGGTCTAATTGTGATAGAAAGGGCTAATATAAACATATTATTTTCCAATTTACGGTCAGCATTGATAATATTTTTTATTATTGTTGTTATTCTGTAGGTTTTGATATCTATCAAAAGCAAATTTTTGGATAACATGAATTAACGTATGAATAGGTGAAAGTAGATATAGTAGTTTTTCCAGGCTGTCAGATAAGGCTTTAATATGGAATTTAGACTGTAATAATACTTTGTGATATAATTTGTAAATGTTTTTGAGATCAAGAAATATTACGTTCTGCATAATTTAACTGAATATTATAAAAATATTTAAACAAATAAATAGCTCATAAGGAATATTTCGTATAAAATAATAGGGAAAATAGTTACTGTTCACACATTCCAAACCACATGGCCTAATTATAATTTACACAAAGCTTTGTGATTTTTGTTTTAATCTAACATCTTTTGGCTAATCCCATTCGGTGGTCGAATGGTATAATGCGTGACTCTCGCAATAGACTGGGCTGCCAATGATAGTGAGGTCGGCGTTCAAAGACTTATCGGATGTATCGAGGATGTTTTTTTCTAAATGATTTCCAACTCTACCTCCATTCAAATGCGGGTACACTTCCTCTGGATGTAGCCTTTCTCATATCTAACACATTAAAGCGTATTTAGTACATATTCTTATAATTCAAGAGGGTATTAAGATGGGGTGACCAATAAATAAAATATATTGGTTGATTTAAATACCTAAATTTAAAAATTGATAAGTAATCATAGAAGAATTTGAACAAATAATATATTTAATATAGCACTTAATACAATAAATTATTAATCAAATGTTATACATGCAGTTTAACAAATCCATAACTAAAAAAATATCAGGTCCGACTATTTGTATACATAAAATTTTCACAATTACTGTTGAGCTACTACTTCCATTGAAATTTACAAACGTTGAATTTTCTTATCGTTACTGGTCGATTTATCATTTCATTTACTTTAAAACATAGTAGTGAAACATTGAATGTGGTGGATAACTTTCTCCCATAAGAATAACATTGATCCACCATTTTGCGAAGTTGGGCCATTTTATCCCACATTGAGCCTTCCCATTGAGCCTTTGGGTCACTTTCTCACGTAAGAATAGCATTGATCAGTGGCGGATCGGAGAATATTATTGTTGGGGTTTTTAGCATTGATCCTCCTCTCTGCAAAGTTAGGTCACTTTCTCCCACATTGATCCTTCTCATAGAGCAGGCGGATCACTTTTCTCATAATAATAGCATTGATCAATGACTGATGGGGAATATTATGGTTGGGGTTTTAGCATTGATCCTCCTCACTGCGAAGTTGGTTCGCTTTCCCCTATATCGATACTTCTCACAGAGCAGGGGGGTCACTTTCTCGCATTGATCAGTGAAACTGCTCTGTGCTCTGTGATACTGGAAACTGACAATGAAGAATCATAATTCACCGGAAACAAATTTGAATCACTTAAAAGTTAATTGTAATTTGAAAATATTACATATAATATTTGTATTTTGTGTTTGTTAAAGTATATTTAGGCGTATTTTATTTCTTTATTTTCTAAAAAAATTCTGCAAGTTTGCCTAAAATGTGCCAAATATATTTATGTTGGTAAATAAATTGTAATAAAAAAATACAGTTTTGTAGTACGTATTTGTCAACGAGTCGATGGCCAATAGTTACCTAGTTTATCAAATGTTTGTTAATATTTTGTCGATCAGTTGGTCACCTAGCACATAGTCCTACTCTTACCAACAACTTGGTCTAAGTACTCCTTCGTGTAGATTACTTTCTGTCGATCATTTTGTCCACACGTGTCGACCAGTTTATTGTCGATTAGTTTTACGCAACCAAATTGGTCAACCATTCGTATGTAGATCATTTTTCCCTCCTATGCATGAGCTAGTCGACCAATGGGTTCTACTAGGGTCGGATATTTGACCCACCTTGCATTCCAATAATTTGTATACTTTTTGTCGAGCAATTGGCTCTTTATCACATGGTCCTACTCGCATCGACCATGTGATCAACATTGCTTGTGAGTGACAGTCACTTGTCTGTAAATCACTTTTTCCACACATGCTAACCAGTGTGGTGTCGAACGGTTGATCGGCACCCCAATTGGTTGACCAGTTTGATATAACTTTGTCCACCTAAACATGAACTTGTCAACCAGTTGTTCCAAATCGTGTCAGCCACTTATCTCAATTAGCCCTAGAGATTTTTTTAAAGCTTATTGACCAGTTTGCATGATGCCAGGGTAAACAATATGGACCTGTAACTATTTTTTTTTACAAATACAATTATAGTTCTTAGGCCTAGAAATTTAAATCATATCATTAATGGCAATCAGTCCTAGTTAAATATAATTGTGTCTTAAATATATCAAGATCATTACACTTATTGTATTTAGTTGAGTATCATATTTAAAAAAAAAGTGTTAATCTTACTTAAATAAACCTTTGATTAATATAATTTTTATCCCACATATTCCAAAAAGTGTATTTAATTTTGTATATTAACTTGTTGGAATATGTAATCATCTTTACAAACTGCACAGTGAATTTATTCTCATTAGCATTAAAAATCATATATTTCTTCAAGTTTCCCTGGCTAGGCCAGGGGAGGATCCAGGTGGGGTTGGGTGTAATCGTCCCCTCCTGCATAGAAAATAATCATAAATATTGAAACCAATACTTTAAAGTTGTAAAGAATGACTGACTAACACCTTCCTCATCCTATCTCCTACACGACCTAATCAAAATTAGGCAACATCTCTTTCAACTTAGCTCAAGAGCAAAGCAAGGGGATTAAAACTAAAATTTTCCAGTATTTATATTATTAAGTTTAGTATTAAAATACATATTTTTTTCTTTTATTATTAAAACACTTTAGATCTATGTACAGTATATATTTATTACTTTTATTGTTACGGCGATTTTTTGTTTTATGTTATTTTTGTATTAAAATTACAAATGGGTTAATCCAAATTTTGTTTTTTCTGAAGTCTTATTATTATTATTATTATTATTATTATTATTATTATTTTTATATTAATTGTTAATTACAACTATTTTGCTAAGCTTGCAATATTATTGTTAAAATATTATAAATTAAAGTCCTTATTAATAAAAATTATTAAATTTATCCTTGAAGAAGCCCTAAGAAAACCACCTTACCCAAATAACTAGCCCTAGATCCAACTTTGGTTTAGGCGTAGTTAAAAGTAGTTGTCTTTCTAACGATAGCACTGTATTCCACCATATTCTTCTGTAAACATTTCCTGTTAGGCTACTAATCCCCTCTTTCCTAACTTTTATTTGTAACAAAAGTGATAAGTAAAGTGAGAATGAGAGGTAATGATACTGTCTCCCTCTTTAACTGGACCGTCACGAGCATGACAAACCGATAGTACTACGCTCTATCGGAATATATCTGTCCCTAGCAGCCTGTGCAGCTAAAAGCACAGTTTCTTTCCTACCCTGCAAGGGAAATGTGTTATTAGGTCTGTATGAAGCTTTTAATAATCACATATTGAGATGTACGAGCGTTTTAAACTACTTTTACAAATTGTAAGGATCAATAACGGTTATACTTATAACGACAGGAGATTTCTAAATTTATATTGTATTTCAACAATAAAAATCTACAGCTATGTAAATTCACTAGTTTTACCTGGGTGCCCGGTAGCCAACCCTACTACAGCCCTACCGGGGAACCGTAGGGACTTACATGGTTAGGATGGACCCCAAGAAGTAAGGGTTGGAATGGATAGTTCGTGGGGAGTGAGACTTGCGAGCTAGGACAACCAGATATATTTATTAATCTAGTCAGATGCTAAACTACTACATGAGTAACCGGATGGACCTCTCGTGACGAGGGAGCAGGCAAGATAACCCTCGCAACCTTTCTGTAGACCCGCGATCGACCCTCCGGTGGGGGTGAACCACCAGATCACATTTTATTCCATCGTTTAGTCAGTCGTTGCTAGATACCGACCCTCAAACACTTATCATGGCTCTAAACACTTTTAAAAATATGTGTTATAGTATCACCTAAACTGCTGATCTCGATCTCTTACCAGCCAGGAAGGTCCATCGGTCGCACCGTGCTTGCTCGTCAACAGGATAGAAGCTATATGAGCAATATGCTATTCTCAGCAGGATGTCAACCCAACACTCTTGACTTCCAAGGAAATGTACAAGCGTGGGTTAACCTTCTGCCGGAATAAACTTTAAAATAATTATGCTCTTACATTACACCCCCCTCCGAAAAATAAGTAGAACATTTATGATACACTTATTTGACTTAGGTGGTTACTACCCTTAACACTAGTCACTGGATAAATCTGGCAAGGTAACAACAAAATATTGTGCCTGCATAGATATTGGGGGTACAATGCTAGGACAGGCTTAATAAAACCATTAACTAATAACCCTTTAAAATTTAAGACTACTACAGCTAAAATAATAAACAATAGCAAAGGGATGATAGTTAAGCCTAAAACTATAAATAAGGGACTAGGGTGTTCCTTTAAGATATGGGCCCTTATTTTCTGTACTACTTGATTAAAGTCAATTGGATTAATTGATTGCTTAACAAAGGCATTAATCTCGTTCACTGGTTACCTAGAAAAATTAACGATTCTAGAAATATTAAAATTTGATTCACAGCTTATGTTTCCTAAATTTGGAAAATATATTAGGGGTAATTTATTTTGAAAATACAATATACAATGAACTGAAGCTAATACCTTGAAATCTCTATTATTCATGTCACAATTACTAGCATTTAATATGACACCACTATTCTCAAGTTTCAAAGTATATAGAGTCATACCAATAAATTATTATTGGTAAAATATTGTCACTTACTATGGATTGTACAGTGGCCAGTCCATAAAAAAACATTTAAATACTCTTGTTTCATTTTTACAACCAAGGTCAAAGGTAATTTAATATTTTTTCTATTGAAAGTAATATATTCAAATAAACACTCAGAGTTATAAGTCCACTACTTAACTTGTTGTTAGAACTTATTTCTATGGATTGTCTTAGATTAATAAGCTCTAATCTAGCATTTGACATACATTCACTTATCCTAAGCAATACATTGTTTAAATCAATGTGAGATTTAATTACGTGTATAGACCTTAGTAATCCATCTACACTCTCGCTGAGTTCACTATAAATAACATTTAAGTGAGAGAGATATTCCCTTAGCAAGCTGTTGGATGAATTTTGAATTGTTTGCAACTCTATATTCTAAATTTCTCATTACTAAAATATGCCTATCCATAATAGAAACAACACCCTCAACATCTTGGTCCAAACCTTCAAGTTTTTGATTAATTTCATACAAATAATCAGAATATAGAGTGCTAAAACAGTTTTGTTTACCAAGTTAAACAGTTTATTGTTTTCTATATTTAATTAATCAAGTCAAAATTTACTAATACTTTAAAACTGCTATCAAAAAAAAACTATGTTTCCTTTCTGTTTAATTATGACTCCATTAAGTAATTCACTAATTTTCGTTACTTCACTTAACGCATCGGAAAATACGCAAAAATAAAACACTAAAGCGAACATTTTACTTGCACTCTCGGAGGTTATACGAATTAGAAGGGTTCTCCGATGACGTTGAGGAGTTGGCGTCTTTCTTTATCCTGCTAGGCTGGCTGGCTCTCCAGCGTTACAGGTCGCGGTCGGCTGGCATCGAAACTTGAACCGCTGCTAGGGCCACCACGTGACCTACTGGCATCCTCGGGAACCAGTGGTGTCTTTATTGGACGACCTTTTGGCCGCACCTCAGCGTCGCTGTCACAAGGTACAGGGAATAACGTACCCAGATATGGCTTAACCCTATTTGTGTGAAGAATGGTAGTGGAAAAGGGCAGCTGTACCTTAATAGCTACCGGTGACAACACTTCTAACATTAAATAGAGTCCCTTATAATGGCGTTAGATTTTTTTATTTGATCACCTTTTATAACTGGATTAGAAATATATACAAAGTCCGTCAGCATTTCCATGGAATTTTCCTGGTCGATCATACACTGTGTATACGTATTCACTAAGAAGTAAGCTCCTCCTCATTAAACGAACGCTAGGGTCTTTTAGACCTAATAACCACTTAAGCATGGCATGATCCGTAATTACTGTGAAGGGTTTGTCCAGGAGGTAGCAACGGAATTTATTGGACACTCCACAGGACTGCTAGAAGTTCTTTTTCCGTGGTGCTACATATAATTTCTGCTTGGTTGGGTTGGCGGGATGCGAAAGCAACAGGGTGTTCTTTACCCTAAACCTCCTGGAATAACACATAACCAAGTGCATATTATCTAGCATCTGTAGACAAGCTAAATGGTTTTTCAAAATCAGGGAAAGTTAATATTAGAGACGAAGTCAATGAGTTTTATAAAGCTTCTATAGCATCACTGCAGTCTGGGATCCACTTCAACTTTGCTCCCTTTCTTAGTGGTTTAGTTAGAGGCTGCACATTACTGGCTCGGTTTCCTCACTCATCCTCCCCGGGTTGTGTCCCAAATGGGTAGGTTTCCCACTCTCCCTCCACGTAAAAGCTGGAACATTTCCTTACTCCCCCCTCCGCACAAATGTGGATTCAACCTTCCCAATTCCTAATCCTGTTGCGCTCGCGGCTCTATTTCTTTTGATCTGTTGTAATAATAGGTTTCGTTGAAGTGTACACATAGAGAAGAGTCAGCCTCGTAAATATTGTTGACTATCTAAAAAGAGTGCAAAGTGATAGATACCCGCCTCGGTGACGCAGTTGGCTAACGCGGCAGATTCGTGTTGAGCTATGCTACCAAGGACGGGGGAGATAAAGGTTCGAATCTCTGACGGATGAACTGGGCTGATTTTTCCCCTCGCCCTCCCCCACGCAGATGGGAGTGCAACCTTCCCCATTCCTAGTCCATTAGCGTCAATTTGAATATATTTTATTAATTAACCGGGAAAATTGGATTTAAAATGAAAATCAGAGATAAGTTTTTCATGATATCTAAGAATAACCTACTTTTTCACAAATACCAAATAATTTCGGCTAATTTACAAATAATTTATTTTCGAAAATTTTAATTTTGTTAAATATATTAGAACAAGTTAGTTTAAAGCTTATATAAAAATTGTGGATCCGTTTTTGTTTCAAGGCAAAAATCAAACTCTAACAATTTATGTGTTTATTTTAAGACGACAAAGAAAAAGAGGAAAAATTTAAAAAATATATAATATTTATTTAAACAATTAATTTATTAAGTTAGAAAGGGACTAGGGACTGATACTTGTAACATTAATACAATATTTTATACGATAGTTTGAATATTAATTCATTTCGGTTTCCTCCCTCATCGTCCACGGTTTGTGCCTCAGACGGGTAGTAAGACGCAGTTCTAAATACTGATAAGCTTAACTTCGTGGCTATTAGCGAGGGAGTTAGGGGTGGGGTATTGAATACAGGTGGACCGTATCGCTTTGCCTTCACACAAATGCAGGTACATTTTATATCTTCCTTGGCCCAGATATCACTTAAGAATTTATGCAGTTATATATTATTTAGTCAAAATATAGCTGCTAACATTAAATTCAAGTTGCTCAATTCAATATTACTTATGAATTAATGTAAGAGTTTTATATTATTCAGACAAAATATAGTTGTGAATATTAAATTATTTTTTCTCTTATAAGTGGCTTGAGGAATAAAACGATTGTTTTCACTTTATACGTGGGTAGCAATCTACCGTCTTCCACCTTACTCCTCCCTGTTCAAATCTCAGTTGGGTGAACTAGGGTGTTTTTCTACCCTCCCTCCGAGCAAATGCCGGAAACAAGAAATTACAAGTACCAACAAGTTTGGAACACTGGGAAAGGCGGTCAGGAGTGGTGGAGTCAGGAGGAGGGTGGGAGGGTAAAGTGGAGGCCGGAGTTCAAATCTCGCTCAGGAGAACTAGGGATGTTTTCTACACTCCCTCCACGCCTGGAGCTCGAGGTTCGACACCCGTTAAAGAGCCCCTTTAACTTCATTATCAGCGCGGTCTATCCCAAATAATAATTTTAGAGGCCAATTTTTGTTTTATTTATTTTATACCCCCCACCCCCACGTCTTCCTTCTGTCTGTTTCAAACCCGCACATGATATGTCTAGTATCTGGACTTGCCGTTTAAGGGTCGATGTTGGATTCAATTCCCTGCCGACTAAACGGTTGGTGTAACACCGGGTGCGTGTGACTTACTCGGCTAGTTATGGCAGGGGGATGTCGTTGGTTCGAATCTCGCTTTGGTGAATTAGGGTGGTTTTCTAGTTTCCCTCCGCGCAAATGCTGGAAACAATAAATTACAAGTACTAACATATTTGGAACAAGAACCAACAAGTTTGGATCACGGGTTAGGGGGTAAGGAGGGGGAGTCATAAGGAGGGTGGGAGGGGAGGGTGGAGGCTGGAGTTAAAATCTCAGTCGGTTAAATACACTCTAAAATTAGTACCGCTGCAACTATTTCTCTACACCTATACTTCAGGGTGTAAGTAAACTTTTTAGTGTGTGCAAATAAATATTTTCACTTTGCCAAAGGTCCCAGGTTTGAATCTCATGTCAATCAGTTAGCTCTGCATCCGGAACATTTTATTCGTTCTGGAGGTCTGAGTTCAAATCTCGCTCGAGTGAACTAGGGCGGTTTTCTACACTCCCTCCACGCAAAGGCTGGTACACATCTCACCTGGGGAGACCAACAGCCAATCAGAGAGCGAGGAGGCGTGGTCACGTGACCAATTTAAGCCAATCAGAGACCTGTTCCCATTAATCAATGGGAATACTCGAAGGGGTTTCAATTACGTCAATGTAAATACCCTGGGGGTGGGGTGGGGGTTGCGACATCACTAGAAAAATCCAGAGGAAGGGGGTTGTGACAAAATGAGGGGAAGTGAAAGGGAGGCTTGTGAGAGGAAGCCTTTGCTGGAAGCCCTCATTCTATACTATGCAGCCAACAGGAGAGGTTCGTGCAGCACTCTTATGCCAACACGCCATGGACCTCATGTTCCCCAAATAAATAAATAAACTCCAACTCCCCGATCCTACCCATGCATAAAAAATCAATTAACACACATAAATAATCAACATGTCTGGAATAATAACCAGCATGTCCGGAACAAGAACCAACATGTCCGGAACAATAACCAACATTTTTGGAACAAGAACCAATATATGTGGAACCACCGAAAGTGGCAGGAGGGGAGGAGGAAGGGGAGGTAAAAGTGTAGGAGTAAAGGTAATAGCCAACAGCCAATCAAAGAGTGAGGAGTGGTCACGTGACAAAATCCAGCCAATCACAGTAAAGTGGAATGAAACGCAGGACAGCTACTATAGTAATCAACACAGGTATGTTGTATTTATGGAGACATCGTTATCTAAAATTTAAACAAAGACATATGTCCTGAATATCATTCGATGAAAAATATAATATTACCACTTCCGAGTTCCAACGATTGTTAGAATTCAGTACTCTTCTTCTCAACACTAATTATAGTAAATAAATTACTGTACCTCAATTAAACAAGTACCACTTGTCCTTTATTACTACCCCTACCCAGTATATCTTGATAGAAATGAGTGATAATTGTAATTGTCTTACAAACTAATGTACTAATCGCTCGTTTGAATTCTTCATAATCGCACTGGTTGGTATGAATACTAAATGTAAGGCTTATATAGTCTGGTTGCCTGTGATGGAAACGTCGGGACTCAAATTCTAGTCTGGTGTACTTCAGTTGTATTTTATTATGAAGGCCTATAGCTTGGGTTGGAAATAGTACAAGGTGAAAACAAGTAAAATAATGTTTCATATAAAACTAGTATGATTATTTTTTATAGTTTTGTTTAAATTAATAAAGTAACTAACTACCCTAAAAACTCGCATTAAGTAGTCAGTAAATCACAAATAAATAATATCCTTACATATTTGTGTTTTATTTCCACAGTGATATGTATATTTAGGTTTTTTATATATTAAAATAACAAACATTATCAGAAATTTGTATTTGTTAAAAACTGTTTATAATATTAGTTAATTATCTAAAATGTATATGATTTATTATAAATCTTATTAAAAGATCATATTGTAATCTTAAATGTCCATATGCTTTAAATATTTGGGGGCAGAAACCCCCTAACTTTCTCCTAATCTGCATCTCCTAACAACCTCTGATGTATTGGTCTTGGTCAACGTGCAGTCAACCAATCAGGTAACATAAGGCTTTAATATTTTTGGAAGAATAAGTGAGCAGTTGACCCAGAGAAACACTAGAAATATTTTACAAGAACTTGTTCTAAATGTTTACAATCATGTTTATCATGTCTCAGTTTGTGAATGAAGACATTGTTTCCAGTTCTGTTGTCGAATATTTCTCTCTTTGTTATACGGTTATGGGTAGACTCAAGTTAGTAAGGTTTTGCCATTGTGATAAAACCTAATATATAGAGGGTTTCTGGAGGCTCATAGACCAAACTGCACATATAGCTTGTTTGAACCAAAAGTAATACAAAATCCCTACACACTGACATCCGGAAAACTATGCTAATACCATTAAATTGTGTTCAAAGTTTCGTCGTACAGTGCTGTGAGAGCAAAGCTGTTCAAGCATGCGTGTACAACAAATTGCTTAAGAGCTGGGCACGGGGAACTGCACATGTAATAATTGCAAGCGATTTCTGTGATGTAGGACCGCTAATGATGACACTCAGATTGTATTGGCATTTCTAGATGGACAGGTGTTTTGTTTACTGGATAATATCGAGATTAGCCAGGAGGTGTCAGCATTAGCCAGGTGTTGTGGATAAAGTCAGATGTATAAAGTAAATTATCTCATTTACAACATTATCTGGATAATATCAAATCTAGCCAGCAATACTTAGATAATGGGGAATATTATTCGTAAAACTAAACACTTTTTAATAATTATTTTATTTTGAAACAATATTTTGAGAATGTTTAATAAATTGGATCGTAGTACACTAAAATTCGAAATGCCTCATTTTATGCTTTATTTTTCACTAACCTAACCTAATCTAGCTTATATTAGTCTAACTTAAACTACTATAACATAGATTAAGCTCACAAAAGCTAATCTAAGTTAATATATACTTACCTAATTAACCTACTAACCTAGCCTCAATCCTATAAATTGCCGCTATCCAAGTGCGAGTTGATAGTGTCAATTATATCTGGACAGACTTAAAACAAACACTATTCAACCACCTCTCTCTCGACATTATCTACGTATTTTGGAAAACACCTGGCTAATATTGACTTTATTCGGGTTCAAACTTTAACCGTAGAATGTATATATTTAAAAATTCCTAGTCAAACTCTTAATATAAATATAATTTTATTCAAAGTGAGATATATTTTTTGCTCTACTAAGACTGTTGAAAACTAAAATGCCTATTACAGTTTATCCTTAGCTGACAGTTAATATATGAGCTTGAATGTAAGTTAAAGGTTGAAACAATCAAACTATTTAATAATGTAGTACATTATGCTACATATATTATTCTTACTTATCAAAACATTATTTTATAATTTATTAGAATGGTATCGTTCATTTAAAAAATACTAATTTAAAATAGATGTATTAAAAAAATCGTGTTTTTACCAACCCCTAAATTTTTTTCACTAACTAGCCTACTTTTATAATTCAAACCTAATATTGACCCAAGTCATAGTTCTTAAATACTTAGTCATCATCATTTCTTTCAACTCCTTTAGATTGAATCTATGTGAGTGTAGAGGAATACACAGTTAACAGAGATAACTGAAAGAATCTCTTTAGAATATTTCCAGTCCGTCAAGTAATGGTTAATTTTCAAATACACATGACTGACTTGAAAGTTATCAGACTAGAAACTGTCTTCCATAACTGAAACAAGCAATTCGTTAACTCTAGTGTTTGCATTGCAAGATTCTCGCTACATTCAAGTTCATAAAACATTGACGTAGTAATTGTATCATCAACATTCCGTAGTACTTATTTTTCGAGGGTTTGTATTAAGTATCAATTTATATTTAATGAGCTTTAATTGAGCGTAGCACAATTGTTACAACAGGCACAATTATTACCATGCTCTAATGTTCTCTGAGGATATTTGATCTCTCTATACGAATAAGGTGGAAACTATGTGAGACAAGGAAGATAGAATGTGGAGTAGATATAAGCACATTTGCGTGAAGGCAGATGAGAAACACATAAGAAAGAGTCTCTGGATACAAACCCTAACCCTTCCATCAACGGTAAACTAGACTTGTGCCAGACATTCCGTGCACTTGTCTACTGATGAGGCTCTAGTTTGCTCTCAGACTTGTCCAAACACACAAATGAAAAGGTAGATGAGTTATACTTGCCCCCTTTGTGGTGTGCTCTCTCAATAAACTAGCCTGCCGATTATGGGGAGAAAGGGTTTTGTAACCCCGTCATGTGTTCTTGAGGGAAAATATCCCTTGATGATTTTTCTACCTACACGCAAATATGGGTAAATTAACTCTTAAGATAATACTTCCATATATTTAACACATTTTAGTAATCAGCTCCCTTGTGTGAACCTGTGTGTAAGGAGATGCAATGATAATATAATATAATATAATATAATATATATAAATATATATATTAACCATTAACAAAAATTATTTTTCAAAGAAATAAATATATTTCTATTTATATATTTTGTTAGATAGAATTACCCCACATTTTTATAATAACTCACTGATGAACATTCTAATTTGATATAGTTTTTATAATGAACTGTCAGCATGCATTATTCTAACACTTCTAAACATTCTAGAAATCTAAAATTTGCCATGCCAATGTCTTACTATAAAAAATGTAATGTTCAATAGAAATGTTGAAATAGATAATAATATGGCGGCATTAAAATTTCGGATCAAATCAGTCCGAAAACGTTAAAAATGATTAATTTAATTTTTATAACGCCAAATTGTTACAGTTATTTATATTGTGGCACTTTCTTTCTTTTTACTGGCTTAATTATCAACAATAATGACAGGCGAATGTTTAATGTTATAGATAAAAAATATTAAATAATTTATAAATAAAATTCTCAACAGTACCTACCTATTAATAATTAATTTAACATCTTATAATGTTGAATGATGCAATTGAAAATAAATTATTTGGAAGTTCAGAATTTGAATATCAAAGTATTCAAATAATTAATGGCATATTATTAGAGTAATTAATGTTATAGTTTAATTATCATAAATTATATAAATCAAATACATTTAGTCACAATAAATATAGACATTTTAAAAATAATTACCACTTTGTTTGTGCATTAAATAAAATTTCCTTTAATAGTAATTATATACTAACCAAGTTTTAGAGTATTATTTTGTGAAAAATAAAATGACAAAATATAAATGTTCTGAAAAATCCAAAAATTTTAAGAAATATAAAATTAATTTCATCTGATCTAGATTATTTTGACTAATTTTGACATTTAACATACTATTTTGAGCCTAACTTGTATTATTAGTTAAAATTTATATATTTAAAATAAATTTAACTCGTATTTTTCTCAAGAAAAAACATTTGAGATTTTTATATTGGTTTTCTGTACATAATAAAGAATACAAGAATGATTAATATTAATATCTATAAATCCCATTAAGTGAAATAATCTAAAATAATTGATATTATAGAAATTACATAAATAAATTTATGTAGACAGAAAGATAATTTTCATGCTACGGAACTCTTTGAAGAATGAAGAGCTTATGAAATGAGAATTCATGTTAGCAATTTGAGATCAATATCTATTAGTACCAGTAACACAAAAATGTCTCCATACCACGTAAACACGAGACATTTATAAAAAATAAAGGTATTCCATCGCTATGAAAAAACCATTATATAGAGGATAATATGATCAAAGGGAAAGGAATATTTCAGTCTGAGGAATGTTATATTTATTGTTTTACGGTAATTTGGACTATATTCTCAATATGTACCCTATCTGGTAGACCACCCATTTCCTGACATTGCCGTTCCATCTAGCATTCCCTCTTATATGAGCCAGGGACCCTTCAATAGGTAAGCCACCCTATTCAATAATCGGCAGAGCATCTATTCCTCATAAGTTTGGAACGGTGCCAAGGTCTCTTGGCCTATCGTGAGCGTGTTCTCTTAATAGCCATCGTATAATAGTTCGTAAAACCCTCCAGCCAGTTGAAATAATAGATGACTCCAGTATTTTTAAACAGAAAATTTAGCATTCTTTTTCTGTTTGGAATTGTAAAATAAGTACAGTACATACTGTTAACTATAAACTAGCTTGATTATAGGGTATATAAACACCAAGCAAATTCCAAACTGTGAAAAGTTTGAGCGTAATATTAACTATATATCTCTTTAATACAGAAGTGCATATTCTTTTCAGACCAAATATTGACCTATTTTATGGGTCTAAACTCTAAATAGACAAAGGACGACTTTAAATAGAATTGTGTTGACCTGAAGATGTACAAATGCTATTAAAATAACAACCATTTCCACCGGAAGTTGAAAAGGTCACCCCCCCCCCCCCTTCCACCACCCCCCCCCNAAGTGCTCATCTTTGGGTGGAGTGTACCCCCACCCCTAAATATCTTATAAAAAAATATCCCCCTGAACCCTCTTCTGTCCTCCCCTCCCCCCCCTCCCCAAGATGCAACTAAGGAAAAATGTCCCCTTTCCTTTCCGTCCTTCCTTCCACCCACAGACACTTCTTCGGAACGGATGGGGTTTGGGGAACAATCTTATGTTAAAAATTAGTGAAAAAATTAACGGAATTCTCGTTTATCTCATAAATTAAAATATTAAATGTTATTTCTTTACGACATGTCCATTCCTTTTGTCAGTGAACTTAGAGCTCCAGTGTGTCATGTACCCTACCTCCTCCTTCAGCGCCCAGAATTTTCATATGTCCTTCAAGTCATCTGGTATTTGAATCCTTCTTCTTCCTAAGTTACTGTTTCCCTCAAACTGTATTTCTAAAACGTCGTGTAGAAGACATTTCCTCCTAAGGATGTGTCCGATCCAGTTTGCTTTGTACCAAAGAATCGCATCTATAAAGGTTCTCTTCTTACACACTCCTCTGAGGACTTCTTCATTTGTCTGTTTGTCTGTCCAACTAATCTTCTCAAGTCTTCTCCAATAACACATTTCAAAGATCTGCAAGTATTTAATGTCCATCTTGAGAGGCCAAGTTTTCGCTCCAAATGTAGCATTTCATCAGTTTCTTCCTCAGTTCCAAACTCAAATTGCTGGCCAGCAGTAACCTCTTCTTGTTGAAAGCTTCTTTTGTTAAGGTGATACCAGAAATTATTTCTTTAGTGCTATAAGCATCCTTTGTCAGCAGACCTATAAAACTACTATATATTTTCCAAATCCGGATTTCCAGTTTTGATTCTCAGTGGCTCATCATATTATCATCGCTTTTGACTTCTTAATGTTGATCTCCAAGCCATATCTTCTCCCTATATAGCTTAAAGAAAAATATATTGCCGTGTAAGAACTTACTATAAAATATATACTATCGTGGCCTAGTGTTGATTGAATTAATAAATTTATTTTATTCTTTTATTCTTTTGTTTTATACCTATAAAATAGTAAAAGCAAGATTTTTTTTCAGTATAGCAAAATTGCTTTGGCATACAAGTAAATTAAAGCCTATACAAAGAGTAAATAATGAGTGGTTTTTAGGATTAATTTACGTCCCTTTGAGTTTTATTAATTTGAGAAATATTTTTATTTTCTTTGGTTCAAATTAAGTCTTTATCAAATAAATTATATAACTTTTTCTATTTTTACCTGAGTATAAGTATTACGCTATTTCCGCACGGGTTTACAAGTACTGCTTTAATCCACAAAGGAAACTCTGACCTTGACCCTTTGGCCAGTAAACTGGAGCTCTGTTTTGTTCCTACACCTGTAATGTTGTTGTCTTGACTTGTAACTTCATATCACTTGTAAACGCGGTGAACATGTTTTCAAGGAGGTTTAGTGATGAACACACTGTTCACTGTTACACTACCAACTGCCAGAAAAGATCCAAACTACCGTGAAACGACTTTACTTCGCATTACCAAGCTATTGGCTTATTTACGGTGAAGTCTTCCAAGTGGAAATCTTGTCACGTCCTAGCTTTCCCTCTCCTTGGGAACAAAGAGTCATTTTCTAGCCTACCCTTTTCACCCTTTAAATTATCTTCCATCCTTATCCTGGTAAAATAATCCACGATTTTTTTGTTAGTGAAACAGGAATTTTTCAGACATGTCATTGATACCTTCAGTGAAATACGTGAATTTTCCCTTTATTTAATATTTATATTCTGATTGAGCTCCATTTTTTTTAGCTCCCACTTTGATTCGCTTTCAGCATTACAATTCAAGTAGAAAGATTCATTCTTCACTTTGTACGTGATGTTTAACTTAATTTGATGAAGAGTACATTCAGTTATTAAATATGATAGTCAACAATTATATTATTTTCCAAAACAGTGTTTTAATGTAACTAGGCAATAACTGAGAAAATATAATTAATATTGTGATAAATTCATCTTAAATTTATACATTAAATTTTGTCGGAAAATATTGTTTTGCTACGTATTTTTTATGAAATATGATGTATTTATTTCAAGATATTAATAATCATAGTATATTTACGAATTATAAGATTTTGTTTTTATAGCTATTTATTATAAAGTCATTTTATCATAAATTTAACCAAAACAATTTCTCTTCATGGATTGACTCATACTAACAAAACCACTAAATAATGTACAACAACGAACGTTGTCTGATACTCTTGTTTCTTAATAAGTAAGGCCGTCAACCACAGAAGGGATATAAATAATCGATTTACAGACAATCGTTTTAAATAAACAACACGAATCGTTTAAAAACGTATTCCCACTCACAGCAAAGTGACATTTATTCCTGAAACAATAGTTCATTTCAAGACATGAGGCAGTACATGATTATTATTATTATTATTATTATTATTATTATTATTATTATTATTATTATTATTATTATTATTATTAGCACCGCGTCTTACTACCCGTTCGGGTTATACGCACTTACGCTAATGTGTAATGGTAGGGTGATTGTGAGATGAAATGAAGGACATACAGTTTAACGTGGAATCAGAACCACGGTGGCGGCCTGGCATTCCCCACATTCACAAGATGTCTTGTCAGAGGTGAAGGAAGGGTTTGGTAATCAGATAAATCTGTGCCGGGACCGAGGATTGAACCCCGGCCGCCAGCACAGAAGTCTGACACCTTACCCCTAGACCACAAGGTCACCATGAGGCAGTACAATACTTCGCAGTACAATACTTCGCAATATGCTACTCCTTATCTGGCACATTATGCAAACATAGATAGTTTTGCTGTCTATCTCGCAAACTAGACATCAGACGACCTATCGTTGTGCTATTTTTGTCCTTGTTTTATTATGAAGAATAAGTCTTTGAGAAGGAATCACGTTAGTTCTTATACATCCTGTATAGCATAAGTCAATAAGGGGAATGGTATAAAATATAAATAATGGCACCACTTTTTCTTTTTCTTTATAAAAATAGGTGGAAAATTCCAATAGTGGAAACTCATCCACACAGAAAGTAGTGGAGTCTCGACCCTTTGGCCTTAAGCCAGCTGTTTTAACCACTCAACTAGCTCTTCTGGTGTAGTTCGGATAAAAAAAAAAAAAAAGAAGCCAGAATAACAATATAGTGCTGGTGACATAAATATGAGACTCACCGGAAGAAATGGAGACGGGGTACACAAGAAAAAGAACATGGAACATTCTCTCTCATTTTGCTATAAAACATTCTTCGGTACTATCATAACACATACACAATCACTATGGACCTTACAGAGCTTTCATGATGTAAACATGTAGAATATATTAAAGAGCAAGCATCTGTTTGTTGGATGGACAGTAGAGGACTAAATCTTGATTTCTCTACACCATATTTAACTGCAATCCTCCAACAGCCAACCCACGTATCAGCCCAGGATGTTTTACCACAGTGCACCCAATATCACTTTGCCTGGATTCTCAAGTAGTATCTACGTCAAAATATAGAAAACTCATTTTATATACAAAGTTAAACACTTGTCAGACAAGTCTGTTGCTTACAGGGTTTTAAAATACATCTAATATGTAAACAATAAAGAATTGAATTAAGAATTAAAATAAGGAGTACAATATAAAATAAAATATAACTGTTCATACTTTCATAACTTTACAGTGAATCGCTTGTTCACTGGAGATTATATTGCCAAATACGGGAAAGCCAAGTTTCGAATTTCAGGACTGGTGTTTCAGGACTGGTGTTTCAGACAGGTATTTCAGACAGGTATTTCAGGACAGGTGTTTCACATATGTATCCATCTTGTTTTCACAGCAGTGCAGGTGTAATAATAATAATAATAATAATAATAATAATATTTAGCACCGCGTCTTACTACCCGTTCAGGTTATACGCTTTAAGTACTAATTACGCTAATGGAATGGATTAGGAATTAGGAAGGTTGAATTATAGGAAGTGAACCCGCATTTGCGTGGAGGGAGAGTGGAAAACCTTTTAGGAAAAACCACTCCCAGTTCACCCGACCGAGATTCGAACCTCGATCTCCCCGTCCTCAGCAGTAGAGCTTAACACGACAAGCGCGTTAGCCAACTACGCCACAGAGGCGGGTCACTGCAGGTGTATTTCATTCTTATTTCTACCTTAGAGATATAATGATCTAATCGTTAAATCTTAAAAATAGATAAATAATCAAACATTGTAGTTGTTAGGATGTGAAAATAAGGCTTAGGCAAGCCGGCAATGCGTTCGTGTTGAGGGAATACACTAACCAGTACGGAGGAGGATATAACTAGGCACTCCGTTGCCTACTTGACGATTTCTTGGTTATTTTGCGGAGCAGATTGCATCTTAGCTCGGTGTACCTTAGCGATCAAAGCACTATCACACTTATAAACCAAGCTATGGAATAGAAAGGAGAGAAGAAAATTAGCTATTTACCCTGCGAGACCTCTTATTGATCTACTGATAACATATACCCTCTTCCTCTGACAAGTTTACACAGTTACTATACTATTTTTGCCCTGAATACATCAACTTGTTTTTTAAACTCACCTTTTCCTTTTTCATTATTTTAGAAAGGTATATGCCGCAGTTGACTTTTTACCTTCTCACTATCTTATAGAGAAAGTATTGTGACTGTCAAAAAAATCAAAATCGAGATTTTAATGAATTTGTACGTTTCATGACCCCCGAATCTGAAAAGAGAGTTTTAGAATTTCTGTCAGTCTGTTTGTCTCTACTTCAGAGTAGAGCCTAAAATATTTTACCGATCAGGCTAAAACATGGTATCTAGGGTTTTCTTAGGGTTACACAAAGGGAATTTTGGAATTGGATATCTTACCGTAAAATTAAGGGTAGTTTACTAAAGGGCAAAAAGAGAAAAATTGATTTGATTGAAATCGGCAATAACTATTTTGATTGAATTTCATTTCCAAACATTCATCAATATTATAAACAAAATGGCTACTCTCAATTATTCGTGAAAATGTTTTAAGGGTTCCTATATGAAGCGTGAATTCTCATTTTTGATCATATCTCCGTAATCTTTGATATATAAAATGACTTACCAATGAAAACATGTAGGCCTACTTATAATAAAAATATTTTATTTGAAACATATTTTTTTTTAACACAAGCAATATGCCAAAATATATTTTTTTTAACTTTTTTAACACTTAAGGTAAAGTATTGTGACAATCGAAAAAAATCTAAACCGATATGTTAATGGATTTAGACATTTTATGACCCCCCGAATTATAAAAATTGGTTTTTGCAATCCTGTCTGTCTAACCGTTAAGTTAAAAGTAGTTTACTAAAGGGCAAAAAGAGAAAGGAGCATTTGTCCCAAAATAGACTCTTAACGATTTTGATTAAAATTCATCTATAGACTTTGATTAAGATTATAAACAAAAAGAGTATTTTAATTTTCTGATGAAATGACATTTAGGGTAATTTACAGAAGCGGAAATTTCCTTGTCTCCTCAATGATTTGAGATAATAAATAACTTATCATTGCAAAATTGTAGTACTATTGAAAATAAAGAACTTATATCTGATATGTATTTTAATAAAACCAAAAGTTTCTGAGATATTGGCAATAATATTAATATAATTTTGCGAGCTTTAGTTATACAGAGATACAACTAATGTCTTAACGCAATAATGTAATTAAAAATTATTAGGAGTTTAAAAAAGTTTTGGTTCTTTTCCTCTTAACCTCATAGGGGAAATGTTTGCACAACGTTTATTTATCACTATTATTTTAGACTCAATATTAAAAATTAATATTTTTATAGGTTAAAATATATAAATGAGGAATTTGATAACAATGATGTTGTGAAGATGTGCAACACATTTATAAAATGTCAAAAATTGTATCCGTAAGTCGAAATTTTAATACAAAGTGTTGACCCTTTGGGACCTAATATCGAAATTTTTTATTGGTCCAAATATACTAATAGGGATATTAATTCTTTAAAAATAAAATTAAAATATTTAAAACTGAAAGTCAAATGTTTTGTGTATATTTAGTGCAACTTATGCTTGAGATTGCTGGTGTAGGCTTATATTATTTAGTTTCACATATATTACGAGTTTTGAGTAAATATCTCCATTTTTAAACAATAGAGGGAGAAAGTCCGTTCGGTGTCACGAACCATTTATTTAATCTCCATCTTTGCAAGAATAATTCTAAATAACATTTTTGTGAATAAGCCGAATTATCTTAGCTGTAGATGATTTACATATGTTTATAAAAATTACTTCAAGATACAAATAATAATTTCGAGACACCGTAGGACTATTTACAGATTCTTTTATGAATGTATGGGGCTAGTTTCATCGTAATATATTTTAAACATGCCCAATATCATAAAAATTCACTATAATGGAAAATTCCATATTGAACTGTTGTGACATCACATGTAGACCACGTCTATGACATCAAATAGGGAACAATAATCTGAAAAATTTTAGAAATAATAAAATATATTGTTTTAAAGTTAATTAATTGTTGAATAGAAATGGAGTGTGTTTATTTTATTTAGAACCTATTTAAATACATAATGTAAAACCAATTCTTTTAACACTAAAATAAAAATTTCCAGTATTAGTATTTCATCATATTTGAAATATAAGCATGGAATTGGCTAGCGTACACGTTCTCCGTAAGATCTGGAAAAACATATTGCTTTCAAAGTTGATGAAGTCATGAGAATAAATAAAGTTAGTTATGATTATAATTAAAATATTAAATAAAATTCCGGTAGTAATTGAAGCAGAAACTTATAAAAAATAACTTAGGTTGTAGAAATAAAATGCAAATTAAAATTAGCACAATATATTTTGTAAATAATTGTTATGATACGATCGTACAAACTGCCTGGAATGGAGTATTATATCTTTGAATAAAATTTAACAAAAATTTACCATACTGTTCATAAGTAAGTTTTACTCAGAAAATAATATATATTGAAATTCCCAATAGGCTCTCTTCATTTGTGGAAATTTACAAAATTTCTCAAATCTGTTTTAAGAAATCTAAATTTTACAAAATTTGTCAACTATCCATAAATTACATATATTAGCCAAATTACTTTCTATCTTTATCATTAATCATGTAAAATTATTGCCACATACACATTTTGAAATTAATCTTAAGCGTCATTTTCTAGAAATTAAAGTCTATAAAATTGGCCACATGTAAATGCTTTGCTATGTGAAAGAGTTACAAGATACCAATTTGTTTTAACTTTATGGATATCATTTATCACTAATATAATATACTTTTTTTTTTAGGAAAAACCAAATAAAACCATTACTTTAAGAGAAAAACTTACTATACAACAATTGTTAACGAAATTGTTAAAGTCTTTTGAAATATTTCAAGTTTGTAATTTATAAAAATTATCAGTAAAATAACTTTGAACGAATTTTTATCGAAATACCATTATAAACTTTTATTTATCATGCTAAACACTCGCCAGATATACATTTTAAGTAGAAACACTTAAATGATTTAGAAAAAAATTGAATTTAACTAAGTCATTCAATATTATAATACACTTGGTTAGGCCTACGGTCAAAATTAAAAGAATTTTGAGGCATTTATATATAACATCAACCTTTTAGGTTTGGACAGTTTCGACAAAGGTAATTCGATAGTAAAAATTGTATTGCATTATTTTAAAAATAGGTTTGTATATGATACCAAACCATCATAAATGTTATAAGTTGTCAAATCTGCTATTTTATGCTTTTACTGTTATTAATTTGTGGGTCTGAAATTTAATATAATCAGATATGCATATGTGTTTAACACAGTGAAATAATTATAATACATAAAATATAAATAAATTGAATGAAATCAGTTTTAATATATAAATTCTGTTCATTTATACCCCGATAATTTGTTTGTATTTCATTTTTTTAGTACACAATGTCATAATTAAGAATTAATAATTTTTGGTCTTACTCCACTAATGAATTTTATTAATTGGACTGAATTGATCATTGCAAAATTATTGATGAAATACATATTTCATAAAATGTCTTGTTTTGACAGTGATAATTGTAGAAACAGCACCAAGTAGCAGTCTCACATCTTTATACTTTTCACTACCTTACAGGTATAGAAAGTATTGTGATATTAAAAAAAAATGAAATTTTAGATGTTGATGGATGTCAAAGTTCCATGACACTCCGAACCCTAAAAAGTAGATGTTGCAATGTCATCTGTCCATATATCTATCTAACGCTAAATTTGAGAGTGGTTTACTAAGGAGCAAAAAGAGAAAAACTTGATTTTCTCAAAATCGGCACTAACTCTATTGATTAAAACTAGTATCTAGGCGTTGATTAAGAATATAAAAAAATAGTTACTCTCATTTTCCCATGAAAATGAATTTTAGAGTACTTTACAAAAGTGGAAATTTCCATATCTTCGCAACTATTTGAAATACCAAATAACTTTAAATTGCTAAATTGTAGTACTATTAAAAATAGAAATAAATTACTTTAAATATATTTTTTCCAAACTAATAGTTTCTGAGATATTGAAAATATAATAATAGACTTCTCCGATCTTTAGTGGTACAGATATACTACTTAAGGACTTTCTCTCAATTTTATCTTAAAATATCATATACTAAAAATTCGCAGGATTTCTGAAAAGAAAAGATAGGTCCTTACATTGTTGTAGAAACATTACACCAATGATCATAAATAAAATAATAATATACATGGTTACCTACTTACTCTATGGTATTATAAACTAGGAATAATATTACAGAAAAATTGATAAAAGAGAAACATCTCTATCCACCAAAATCTTAAGAATCAAATTCATTTTCAAAGATCTGAATTAAAAAGTATGTATATTTGAATATAGCTCAGAAACTATTGGTTCTAATAAAATACTTTTCAAATAAAAGATGTGTATATTTATTAGGGTGGCCCTTAGCTGAAATTTTCAATTTTTCTTCTTAATGCTCACACTCATTTTCTTTCCTTTTAGTGTTAGTAAGTAAATAGTAAAAGTTTGTAAAAATGCATTCTAATCTAACACGTTCTCCAAGGAGGGTAAAAATTTAAATAAAATCGTTAATTCAAAAATTTTCACAATAACATGATTGCTTTGAGCAAGATGTAAATTGGCTTCGATAGACTTTTACGACTTGCAATAGATATTGTTTTTGTTCTTCATCTTGGATTATAGGAATGTTGTATTCTTCTAGAAGCTTCACACATCTTTTAGCGGTATCATTAACAAATGTAAGGTTTCTGACTACTGTAAGACCACGTTGATAATAATGAAGAGAATTCCAGATCACAGGATCACGTGCAATAAGATCGGCCGATAATTTATGCCAACTAAAAAATTGGATTCGCTTTTTGACACAAAGTTATGTAGTTCTTTGTTTGTAAATTCAGCCATTTACTAACAATAAAAATTTAAACACTTGTAGTCATAATTATTCGTTTCTTTTTCTTCAAATACTTTAGACATATTTACTTTTTGCTCAGCAGGAATTGTATCATCAAAAAATATTAAGGCCACTGTTTCTTCAGTAAAATACCATAAATGACCAACATTTGGTTGCTGTTGTTGCTTGGGAAATCTTTTCAATTAATGGTATTTTAATGTAAAAATAAAGTTCCTTTGAAAACAATAAATCCTTGGATAGCGCTTTGAGGATAAAAGAGCACTATACCAAGCTGTTATGTATATCTTTACAATAAACATACATATATTCCTCAATCCATGTAACTCCTGCCAAGAAAAATTAAGTAAATTTTAAAAAAATATATATTTTTATGCAATAAATAGCTTTCGCTATCCATCTGGCATGGTGAAAAGCACCAGGTAATAGAAATTTATTTGCTTTTGCTTCGCCTAAAAATATAACAACTGGAGTACCTCTTTACAGTTGTCCCTTGTTTGCTGAATAACCACTTGTTCTTTGACGAAATGAAGCGTAATCCACTTGTTCTTTGACGAAATGAAGCGTAATCCACTTGTTCTTTGGTGAAATGAAGCGTAATTTATATGTATTTGCCGATACTATTCAAAACATATTGGTCATAAATTCCAAGTAGTAGAATTTAGAAACGTCTATATTGGCCCAGGCTTTTGAAAACGTTTAATTAATCCTACTTCAGATCAAGATGATGTATTACTGCACGCTTCAAAAGATGACTTTAAGACCAATTCATATACATGGTGTATCCAAGGTAGGCACCGCGCACTAGGCGACCAGCCTCGTGACCAGCTGCTGTCACATTTTTAAGACACAGTCAAATTGCTCCACAACCAAGGACGTGATCAACCATTTTATTTCTAGTTTCTGATGAATCTGTCCAGTCGGCCAACTAGTCTCTGCAGTCAAGTGTTCACTGTCCCATATACCACAAGTATTCTCGCTGGTTGCTGGTTGCGGGTATCATGGCTGGTCACGTGGCTGGTCGCCCAGTGCGCGGTGGCTCTAAGATATCTTTTTACAGTTTTTGTTCTAACAAAACGCAAACTCCTTTTATTCTTCCAGTATATGATGCAGTTGTGTCACAGCATAAGTCTGCAACTGTATCCAAAAGATGATTTTCAGCAATCAAATTGTAAATAGCTGCTACCATATTATCTCCACTGATAGAAGTAAATCGAAGGACTCTCAAAATATCTGCTTGTCCATTAGAAGAAATAATTACTGGAATTCTGTCAACCTTCTAGTTTCCAGTTATTATTGGACGAGTCTTTCCTTCCTAATGGACTACAGTGAGCTCTAACTGTAATGTCAGATGTTAATTTTGTAATACTGAAGCACGCTCGACTATAAACTTTCGATTTATCGACGTATATAAGATCGATTTATAACTAGATCTTCATTGTTGTGTCCCAAAGCTTCTCCAGTAGAGATTAAAATGTGGACAGAGTATCTGTTACTTAACTTGCATTTATCAAGAGCCTGGTACCAACTTGGGGTTAGATAAATTAATGTTGCCACGTTTCCGTGATTTAGATGGACCTTGCTAATTTTTGGAACAATGTATTTTCAGTTTCATCTTCAGATGAAATCTCATTTTAAAATAAATCCGATATTAAAACAATAACCTTTTGTGTGCATGCTAAAAAGCAATGGCTTAAAAACGTAATAATTGGACAAAAGATACAAATTTTAAAAGTGCGGTGTTTGTTACCTTATAAGAAAATTCGTTGGCTTTTTAACAGCGTAATAAATAACTTAGCTATGAGATTTATAAATGTCAAAACATAAAGACGAGTCAGTCTACGATTGTACTGAATTATAAATCTAACATACTATTACTATTGTTAATACGCCTCATCGTGACTATTACGTGTTGGCGGGTTATTTAATCTCTTTTGGTGTTTATTTGACATTATTCAGTTTATTTTCGTGCATAAAATCTTTTTAATTTTGTCATTAAATTTGTTTAAAAAATACTATTTTATATAATTGACGACATTCACAGCCTCTGGGGAGCCAGATAAAATTATACAAATGACCCTATTTTTTTCTGGCGTTAGTTTTAGGTCAGCTATAAAAAACTAAGGGAGTGAGACATTAAAGAAAATCTAGGTTGAAAACACTAATCTTAAATAGTATTACAACTTTATAATTTTGAGCTATTTCATATCTCAAATAGTTGCGGAGAAAGTAAGAAAATTGGAATATTTCCCTCGTGTAAGGTATCCTCATAGTCACTTCCATATAAAATTATAATTGCCATCTTATAATGGTAAACAGTGTCTAGATATAAGCAGTAATCAAAATCGCTAGAACGAATTTTGAGAAAATTGAGTTTTCTCTTTTTTTTCTCTTCAGTAATCTTGTAATTTTAAAATTATATGTATATTTATAAAAAAAAAACTTTGAAGGACCTTATTAAAGCCCCACACATTTTACGAGTTTTAAGTAGGCCTAAATTTAGTTTATACTAAAAACCGGGAGAAAGTATTTGTGGTGTACAATACAATTTATTAATCTAAAGATGACATTTTACAAGTTTCACTTGTCTTACTGGCTTTAACTTAAATATTAAAAGTATATATAAATAACGTAACAGTGCTGAAAATATAATATAATAATATAATATGTCCTAAGAGTATTTATGAAAATCATTATATAGTATTAAGTTTCATTTAAATTAGTTTGCAAACACCAATTTTAACAAAATTGTTAAAGGTATTTCAATTTTTTTTTGTTTCAAAATAATTTTTAATTAATCTTCATTAAATTAATTTTGTTAAGAAAAATAAAATGCGATGAAATTTATATCTGCCCATTTTAAAACCAATCATTTCAACCATTCTTAAAATAATCTAATTTAAAAATATTCGTATCTAATCTGTCCTTAAACAATTTTTTCTTCGAATAAAATGTATACGATTTTATTTGCAATGCCAAAGTTTTCTTCTGAGAAATTTTAAACAAAGTTGTTAAGGCCATTTTGGGAAAATTTTGAATTAAAATAATCCTCTTACCATTAATTTGATGAACAACATTTAAAATAACGTCCCGAGGTCCTATGAAATCGAAATATCAAGTTTGAACAAAATCCATCAGAACATTATTGAGCAGTGACCATGGACATAGAAAACCGTAAATTCAACTTGATTGGGTATGGGTACACATATAATATAAAGAATCAACATAATCTCAAGCTCGATTTTTTTCATGCCTAAAATATATTCTCTTCACTTGAGAAAGTGAAAATTAGGTTGAATATAAATATGTTTATTTTAAAGAGGTTTTTAGTCATAATCTTTATTGTTAACAAACTATATTGTGTACCGTTCTTTGCACGAGGAATCTGAAAAGTAATTTGTTCTTTTGTAACATATAAAATTAACCAAAGTGAAAAGTAGCGTAAACTTATATTATATCAAATTAATATTAATAATTTCTTGGTTTGAATTTTGTTATAAAATGCCAAATATAGGCTTATCAAAATAAAATGTAAAATTAGATATATAATCTGAATAATGTTAAAAACTGAGATTTATTTATAATATTATTATGTTTGTGACTATCCATACAAAATATATGAACTATTGCTTGCTAAAATTGCTAATAAATAAACGGTACGGAACTCCGCAAGGAATTTCCTGCTCTATTGTTTAAAAATTTAGATATTTACTCAAAACTTGGAATATATGTGAAATGAAATTAATATACACCATCAAACACAAGCATAAACTGCACTATAATTAGATAAAACATTTTTCTAGTACATGTTTTAAATGTTAAAATCTTATTTTTATGGAATGAATATCCTCACTTGTATGTTTGGACCAATAAAAAAGATTGATATAGATTCAACAATGGTCAACACTTCGTACTAAAATTTCGACTTCTGATTAAAATTTTAACATTTTATAAGGTGTTGAACATCTTCAGGTAATCACATTTTTATTAAATTTCTTATTTATAAATTTTGAACAATAACAATTTTAAATATTGACTATTTAATCTAAAATGAAGGAGATTTTTGAACAAATATTGTTGCACAAAAATTTCTCCTAAAAAGTTTAAGTAAATACTTCATAAACATTTTGAGAGACCTAATTATATTTAATTACTCTCTGGGATTAGAGAATTAATGCGTTAAGGCTTAAGTAGTGTATCTTTACAATAAAAGCTCACAATATGGCAATAATATAGTGGCCGATATTTCAGAAAGTGTTAGTTTTATAAAAATATTATTCAAATAAAGTTTTTTATTTTTAATAGTACTACAATTTTGCAATGGAAAATTATTTATTATCTCTATTATTTGTGGAGATACGGAAAATTCCACTTCTGCAAAATACCCTAAAATTCATTTTCATAAGAAAATGAAAATAAACCTGTTTATTTATAATATTAATCAACGCCTAATTACGAATTTTCATTAAAATCGTTAGGGCCAATTTTGAAAAAATAAAGTTTATCTCTTTTCGATCTTTATTAATCTATTCTTAATTGTTATGGTTAAACAGACACACAGACAAACTGTATTGCATAAACTACTTTTTAGGGTTAGGGGGTTCATGAGACGTCGACATCCATAACATTTTTTTTTGTACGGTCGCAATACTTTACCTTTAGTGTTTTAACAGTTCAAATGTATGTATATTTGCGTAGAGATTGAAAGAAATTGGTTTTATAAAAATAGGTTTCAAATAAAAGATTTGAATTATAAATAGCACTACATATTTTCGCTGATAAGTTATTTAATATCACAAATAATTACGGAGATTTGAAAAAAATAAGAATTTACGCATCAGACCGGAAACCTTAAACATATTTTACCAAATTATTGAGAGTATCCATTTGGTTTGTAATATTTATCAATGTTTAGAAATGAAATTTAATCAAAACCATTTGAGCGGATTTTGAGAAAATAGAATTTTTCTCTTTATTCCCCTTCGGTAAACTACCCTTAATGTTAGAGTTGGATATACAGTTCCAAAAATCCCTCGGGGAAACCCTATGAAAACCCTAGATACCAATTTTTAGCTCAACCGGTAAAATAATTTAGGCTCTAGTTGGAGGTACAGACAGACGGAAATTCAAAACCAACTTTTTCAGATTCAGGGGCTTACGAAACGTCAAGATTCATCAAAATCTCGATTTAATTTTTTTTTTTTTGCGGACACAATACTTTCTCTACCTGTAAGACAGCGAGAAAGCAAGAAAGTAGAGAGACACATAAATATTATTTATTTAAGAGTTAAAACAAGAGCGATCTAGATAGTCGAGGTCTACTGTAACAATTTAGAGTTTAGAAAAGAAATATACAATTTTCAGCGTTTATGGCCTAATTTTATCTGTTATTTTCGATCCTCTCTATTGAATTATAATTTTTTTGCCTCTTTTTTACAGAAAACTATTAGCATACAAAGTGTTTTTATATTTAGTATTTTAGAATATTCAAATAATTCATGCTTATAGAAAGCTATATTGACTATATCGAATTATGCTGTTCAAATTCACGCTGCACGATTTATATAATTTCGTTTTGTACAATATAAAATAACTATGATAATCAGAAACCAAATATTTCAATCAATTTAAAAACAATATTTGAAATGAAACATTAATCAACCCATAAGCTGAGTCCACAAACTAACTCCCTCCGTATAATAAGCAATATTTGCCTAAGAGAAATAATAAAATAGTTGGTGCTAAATAATAGATACTGTTACAAAACCATATTAAGAAAAAGATCATCACGGTATAAATTAGAGCATAAATAAATTAACAGAATGTTAAAGAGGAAAACTGGAGCTTGAAATTACCTCTCAAATTTTAATTTCTTGCTTAAAATTAAATATTTTAATAGTCTGTGAAGTTTGTAGTCCCTTATTTCTTGGATCAAATTAATCAATTTAAAACTTTAATCAGTTTATGATTTTCTGGAATGATCTTTGTACATTAATACAGATATTTCTGTTTTATACTTACTACAACTATGATTTATTCTTTATTCTTTTAAAAATTCTAGTCCCTTCTTTTATAAATCTCAATGATTAAATTAGAAATGTATACTTTCCTAGTTATTCAGAGTACTTTCCTGGAAAATTGCAATTTTCAGTCACATAAGAGAGATTTGTTTTTTAATTATCTTAATATCCATCTTCCAATTCCTCCATCCCTCCCCCTCTATTCCTATAGCCCTTGTTTTGAAATTTTGAATGATTAGACTTTTATGGTTATTAAAGGTTGTCCCTCTACAAGTATGTACAATACATATTTTAAATGTCTACCACAGGAAATAATTTATTTTATAAGTTTAGGAAATTTTTAGTGGTAATTAATTATGAAGTTTAATAAAAAAAATTCTGAGTGTTCGTGATTGAACATACTTGCTTGACAAATTTAGATCTTCTACCACAGTGAGAAACAGTATTTATTTTTACCTAGGCTTTGGAAATATATAAATTCCCCACTTCACCAACCTTCAATTATTAATTTCAAGTATTTAGGAATTATTGAGATATTTAGAGTAGTTTCACTACTCTCCTGGTATTTTTATTACTACAAATATAAATACAACTTTTCATACATATATATATATATATATATATATATTAATGAAGAGTTGTCTGTCTGTTTAGTATATATTATATTATACTATACATGGTATATAATATATATAAGTGTAATTTAATCGTTCTTGATCTATTGTATATGGGGCTATATTCGCTACAGACATAACCATAAATACATTTAAACAAACAAATAAAAACATATTATATATCGCTTATGATGATTGATTATTGGTTCCCAAGGGCAGGCTTCCAATAATTTGTGAGTTAGAGCTTTGGACAGGCTGTAAAGTAATGATCTATACAAAAAAATTAAGCTGGCTGTAATGTTTAATATACATCAAGGAACCTTTAAGTATTAGTCTAGTGAAAATCCAATTAGAAAAAACTGTGACTAAATCCAAATTTACTGTTTCGTTATACTATATTGGTATGACTGAAATATCCTGATTATCCGAAGAACTCTCATTATAATTCTTAACGAATTTTACAACTAAAAGCAAATAAACAGTTATATTTGTTATCTCAAACACTCCTTATATATTCAATTAAAACTAAACCTTAATGACCATTTTAGAAAAACAATTAATATTTATAAATCAATATCTAATTATTTATCCTCAAACTGTCCTTTGCCAAAAAAAACTAAATATATAATTTTAATAGAAATTCACAAAACCATTTCAGATCTAGGTACAGGGACGGACATATAAACATTAAGAATGAAGATTTACACCCTTTACAATAATTTAATTATCTTTAAATGAGAATGAGAAGGTCTTACTAAGATAAAGACAAGATGTCAGACTTACATATATCTTTGTTTAGAAGCTACCCACACAAGTGGCCAAGTGGTTCAAGATGTCAATTTCTCATTTTAAATAAAGATAAAGGTTTCCTTAAGTACACAAGACTATGCCAATTTTCAATTTGCTATTTTTAGAAGTTTTACAGATACAATCGTCAGAGGTCACTTAGTTTTAGGTGTGAGGATAAAACAATATAGAGGTTAAAAATCACCCCCCTGTTGATTCTAAGGTCTTCATAAACACAATTTTCAAGTTTGAACTTCCTATGATGGGTGGTTTAGGAGCGATATACATCAATGGCCAAGTGGTTTAAGACATTAAGCTTGTAATCTAATTTTAAAATAATATTATATTCTCAAGGAGCATACGCTAAGGGTTTTTTAAGACTATATTTTCTATTTATAATATTTATCTGGAGGTATAAGGTGTAAGACTCACAATATATCTGTAGGTGAAAAAACTTTACTTGAGCTGTACACCCTCGGATCTCATTATATAAGTAGTCAACGTGTTATATTTCTAGAATTATTGATATTGGAACTATCCACTCAGATGGTCAAGTGGTCTAAGAAGTTTGGCTCTGAGTATATTTAAAAGTAAAAAAATTACACCCGAGATACGGCCTTAGATTTCACTAGGTACGTAGGCTTAAGCAAAGATTCATCTTTCAATATGTGTTGATTTGGAGCTCTTGCATCTACAGTAGCCCCATGGCTTATTTGGTGTTGACTGACAGTTCACAGTTGAGCTGACGGCTTTGAAAACCAGACAAAATTATGTATCCCTACGCCGAACCATATAATCTGCAAAAACATGTGTTTAGCATCTGTCACTTCTGACAGTCTAAATTTATGTATATATCTAAATGTTGACTGTCAGAAGTCAGCTGTGAACTGTCAGTCAGCACCTAAGAAGCCATGGGGCTACTGTACAAGCCAAACACACACACGCACGTTTTAGTCTATTTATATTGTTATTTTTCATTGTTAGTTTAATTATCTAAATATTGTGTTTATTTTAATGTGTTCATTATATGACATTTTTGACCATTAGCATGGTCTTTAATATAGCTATCAAATATTAAATGACATTATAAGATTACAAGCCCAATAAATAAATTATCTATTTGAGTACAAGTTTTAATTTAGTCGAATTATTTTATAAAACCTAAGCTGACCTTAGCCTAGCTAAAATAAGTAATCGAGTAGATTATAAATCCTATTTTTATTAATATAGTTCCTAAAATGTACCATTTATATATTACAGATTTGAGAACTTAGCTTGAACAAGTTCCAATGAATGTGCAAATAATGACTTTCATTAGGCAAACTACGCCAACAATGTAAAGTGTTATAAAGTTAAGTAGACCCTCCTTTGAAAATCAAGAATTCAATCTACTCTGAAGAAATGAAGTTAAATCTGGAATGTTTCAAAAAATCTAATCTTGTTAGAAATAATCAATTTCTGTAGAAATGTTGTCATATAATATTTCAATTGTAAAATAAGATCAAGTAAATGTTTTTTAATATATGTTTTGATTTTAAAATACGATTAACATAATCGTGCATGGTATTAAAAAATATTAAATAACTGGTTCATAAAATGAGCAATTGTTTTATTTACATATTATGTGAAACACTAAAAACATAAAAATATATTTTTGATATGTAAGTTATCGAAAAACAAAGAATCATCTCGATTAAAATAGAACATAGGTAGAGGAAGATATAATAAGGTATGTATGTGTGGTATTCAAAGCTTCTAAATATATAAAACTTAAAGGTCGGAAAGATTCGTGTCATTAAATTTAACTGGTGGAAATGAAAATATTTAATGTGAAATTCTTTTGCTAAACTTATTTTGGAAGGTTTTACTGCGCTAATGATATTAAAAAATAAAACTGGTAAGCTTCACAATACAGCCCGTGTTTATTAAATGAGGTTACAAAATATAAACTCACATTTCCTCTGTAAAATAATCGGATCATTTAATTCAGTCATAGATGAGAAATGTGTCAAATAAATCGTAGCAGCTCCCAAACAAACTCCCAAAGGAAATCTAAAATTAAATTTAATTTGTATTCAGTAAAATATTTACTATGAATGTTTGTTCATGAGATAAATTCATGGTTAATTTAAAGTAAATTGTTTTTTTTAAAGTTAGAGAAAATATTATTTAATCTAGTGACTATTTTTTTAAGCAGGAAATATTTTTTTTATTATTATTATTATTATTAGCACCACGTCTTATTACCCGTTCGGGTTGTACGCACATACGCTAATGTGTAATGGTAGGGTGATTGTGAGATGAAATGAAGGACCTACAGTTTAACGTGGAATCTGAACCACGGTGGAGGCCTTGCATTCCCCACATTCACAAGATGTCTTGTCAGAGATGAAGGAATGGTTTGGTAATCAGATAAATCTGTGCCGGGACTGAGGATTGAAACCCCGGCCGCCAGCACAGAAGTCTGACACCTTACCCTTAGACCGCCAGGTCACCATCAACAAGATTAATTAAGATTACTAATTCGAGGTAACATTGGGCAAAGTCATATATATATATATATATATTTAGCACCGCATCTTACTACCCGTTCGGGTTATACGCTTTAAGTACTAATAACGCTAATGTATTAGGAACTGGTAAGGTTTATTTAGAGGAAGTGAACCCACATTTGCGTGTAGGGAGAGTGGAAAACCATTTAGGAAAAGCCACCCCCAGTTCACCCGACCGAGATTCAAGCCTCGATCTCCCCGTCCTCAGTAGTCGAGCTCAACACGACACGCGCGTTAGCCAACTACGCCACCGAGGTGGGTAACGTCATATAACATACTAAGTAAATTTGTTTCTTCTCAATTTCAAGGAACAAAATAAATGTCAACAAAAACTCGCTTGTACAGGATTTTTTATTAACTTTTTTTCCTATTTTTAATATAGATTATATACAAATTATTTACTAATAATTTCAAACCAATACTTTAGTAGCGTATAACACGAACGGGTTTTAGGACGCGGGGCTAAAAAAAAAACTTTAGTACAAAATTTATAATTATATGTAGCATTAAAAGAAAAAAAACTTTAGAAATAAATAATATAAATATATCAATAAACCTATATGAAAGACGTGTGTGGCAAAAGTGTGAGTTTATATAAATTTATATAATCACAAATTATATAGGTAGTGTATTATTGTCAATGTACGTGTACATAAATTTTGTCAAATATAATTTATACATACATCTTCTAGAAAAAATCTCCGGGGCTATGTTCCTTGCTCTGGTAAATTAAAATTATAAATAATATTTGGTAGAAATTAGTTAAAAATCTGTAATTATGGGTGAACTACCGCCTGTTCTGTAAGACAACACGACACAACCTCAAACTATAGTACCGACTTGCAAAAAACAGTACTTATAATCAGCCAATATACAACCTTCAATTACAGTATTCACATATAAACATATACGGCTGCGCAACTATTGACTAGTGTTTGGTTTTAAGTGATGTGCAAAATTATTTAATAGTTCCCAAATTATGAATACAAAAAATTATATTTCTAGGTAAATAAATCAAATGAGCTTTGATTATAAAAATAATTACCAAGGGGGTGTAGTTTTCAGCTTATTTACTGTGTATTTAAACTTTTATTATAGTTTTGAATTTTTTGTCCGAATCAATTTTATATTACATATAAATTAATTTGTTTACGTATTGTGTTTAATTTATAATCAATCATAATAACCTTAATGACACAAGGAATTATGTAATAAAGTTATATAAAATATGTATTTATTATTTTCTATTAGATTAGATATTTTGAGTCCTCCCCTCCACCCACGCCTCTCACCCACAAACGGACCACTATTTGAATATGAAAGCTTTATTGATGTATCGGGTGTTCCTTTAACAAATCTCTCAGATTTAATATTTCTCCAAGTTTAAATTATATATTAAAATAATTGGGAGATATATCAAATTATTCTCTCTTCTTTCAAACCTTTTCGATTCCCATATTAAAGTTTTTAAAATTTTAAGACCTAGATTTAAACTTTAAATTTTCAAATGTTGATATTTTGGGGCAGTTTTTGAACCTTTTCAGAAAAAATCAATTTTTGTTCATACCAATAATTGGTTCATCATTTTAGTTTTGGAAATATCCTGAATATTACCAGATACCAATTTTATATTTTAAGTTTTCAGACTCTTCTGGTTATTTTTGGAGGTCCCTTCTATATCGTGAGGGTGACCTGGTGGTCTAGGGGTAAGGTGTCAGACTTCTATGCTGGCGGCCGGGGTTCAATCCTCGGTCCCGGCACAGATTTAACTGATTTCCAAACCCTTCCTTCACCTCTGACAAGATATCTTGTGAATGTGGGGAATGCCAGGCCTCCACCGTGGTTCGGATTCCACGTTAAACTGTAGGTCCTCCATTTCATCTCACAATCACCCTACCATTACACATTAGCGTAAGTGCGTATAACCCGAACCGGTAGTAAGACGCGGTGCTAATAATATATATCGTGAGCATGATGGTTTGGTTCACGTGATCTATATCGTGAATTTGAGGGTTTGGTTTACGTGGTCTATATCATGAGTTTGATGGTTTGGTTAACGTGTTCTATATCATGAGTTTGATGGTTTGGTTAACGTGTTCTATATCATGAGTTTGATGGTTTGGTTCACGTGATCTATATCGTGAGCATGATGGTTTGGTTCACGTGATCTATATCGTGAGTTTGATGGTTTGGTTCACGTAGATCTATATCGTGAGTTTGATGGTTTGGTTCACGTGATCTATATCGTGAGTGTGATGGATTGGTTCACGTGATCTATATCGTGAGTTTGATGGTTTGGTTCACGTGATCTATGTCGTGAGCATGATGGTTTGGTTCACGTGATCTATATCGTGAGCATGATGGTTTGGTTCACGTGATCTATATCGTGAGTTTGATGGTTTGGTTCACGTGATCTATATCGTGAACATGATGGTTTGGTTCACGTGATCTATATCGTGAGTTTGATGGTTTGGTTAACGTGATCTTTATCGTGAGCTTGATGGTTTGGTTCACGTGATCTTTATCGTGAGCATGATGGTTTGGTTCACGTGATCTATATTGTGCGCATGATGGTTTGGTTCACGTGATCTATATCGTGAGTTTGATGGTTTGGTCCACGTGATCTATATCGTGAGTTTGATGGTTTGGTTCACGTGATCTATATGATGATTTTGAGGGTTTGGTTCACGTGATCATGGGAATATGTTAATATGAAGGAACCCAATATCTTGGTTCACCATTTGTTTGAGAAGTTTATTAAAATAGTGAGTTGTTTTCAAAGTACACTAACACCAAAGAGAACAGTCCTGAGACCAATTTATCCAACCAAAGATTGTAATTTTAAGCTAGATTATAAATAGAGTATCAACAAGAGCTAGCTAATTAAAAGTAATGGAAGGGTAAGGTATACGATTGTGTGTACTACTATGACCCTGAATATTAGGGGTTTTAACACCCAAGTGGGTTTCCTTAAGGGAGTATTCTCCATATTTTGATTCTGTTTCCAGATATTAACATTTCCTTCCCTTCTGATCCTGTTAATTAAAATCTACTCATCTTTCTCAAATCAGCATCTTAGACCGTTCAACTAATGCTGCGGCTTGAATATAGGTTACATTCCTTAGAAATAGAGGAAATAATGCTAGATTGTAGTTAACGTTTGTTATAGAGTAATTAATTCAAAAGTAAAGTTGGTACATTTAATATATTATTACTAATAATAACTTAACACATTTCGGATTGTTGATTATAGAACTTGGCATTTTTACTGTAAAAGTTGTCCTATTCTTAGACATAGTTAATTGAAAGAAAAATATAGGTTTTGGTTTTAAAAAAACGGGATTAGTATCGGAAGAGTTTATGGTGCTGACCACATGATACCCTCTATCCTCATAAGTTGGTAATATGGTTGCCAACATATGGCTGGGGCTATGTCGGTATGGCTTGATTGCGGGCTGACGCCAAGTGGTTTTTCAATTCTAATCTAGCGGAGTATGATTAAATATAATGTTGGGTCAGGTTTATATGCAATTATAGAACATAGTGTATTTTAGCAAAACATACATATCTTAAAAAGCAAGATTGTCATGCTCTAAAATAAATTATTTTTAAGAATACATAATTAAAGAAGTAAAAGAAAACTTACTTTCATGTCAAACAACACATGTAATAAAATAACTTATGTTTAAATTTGATGGAGGTGTAAAAAATCAGAACTTGTAAAGAGATGTCCCATAATTTTAGGTATAAGATTGTCCATAAAATTATATTAAATTATAATGCCAGTGCTAGAGAAAGTTCTCTTTCCGTCTCTAAACTTTTCTCAGTAGGACCTTCATTTACAAAGTTACATTTTTCTCTAATTTAAAGTTTTTTGCAAGGTATTTTTTCCCGTTTTCACTGGAAGGTGCTATTTTTTCATAAATTAAATTTCTTCAAAGAAACTTTGCGATAGTATTCAAAACAAACCACACCTCATGAAAGCGAGTTTTGATTTCAAATTTTATGAGAGTAAAGCGTACCCTTTTCAAAGTATATATCTTTCTTTCTAATGGTTGTTAATTCGTCTACCACATCTGCTAAGCTCTGACGCACAAAATGTAAGTTACGAGAAACATTTAATTAGAAGCCGTTGGGTTAGAAGATGAGAACTACTCTACGTGAATAATTTGCTCGTTTTCTATTCTCACCAGTTCTCATGTTTCTTCCAAGTGTTTGAATTATTTCTGTTGTCTTCGAGTAGAGGAGGTTTCTGCGGTGGAAAATACTTACAAAGCGCATTATGTTACATTCAATTATTCACATATTGAAGATCCGCATGTGTTTCTTTAGTACATAAATGTAATGGCTTACTCTGGAGTTTTAAGAAACTAAGCCTGTTCGTGGGGTTTTGAAAATGTTTAAGACATAAATCGATGAAAACTCGGTGAAGGGAATTTGTTGCAGAACGGGCTATACATATTGAATGTGTTTTCTTGAGCCAGCCTAATTTATAGAGGTGCCACTTACTACACAGACATTATATAAGCACCTTTAGGAACATTACCATAATTTAAATTGATAAATGACACAACAGTGCTAGTTCACTAAATCACACTCAATAAGATAGTACCAGAAATAACCTTTTCTTGATATTATAATGTCTGAATATCTTAACATGCTTTTATTTAGCACCACGTCTGACTACTAGTTTTAATTACAACAATTTGTTAGTTATACGAAAAGTTGACCTTAGATGAAAGTGTATAGATACTTGCGTAGAGGAAAAGTGGAAAAATATTTAAGAAAATCACCCTGAATACATCCATTTGGGATTCAAACCCTTATACCCACGTCACTGTCAGTACAATCGATAGTTATGGTGACGCCCTAGAACATTTGACCACTGACTCGGGTAACACTTTTTAAGATTTTGAAATGGTTTTTAAAGGAAGCGATGATGGTTATTGCTGTTTATTGAATTTATTTTGTAGAGTATCAACTGTAATACATCTATATAATAAAAGTCAAAGATTTGATTGTACTTTCTAATTTTTGTGGAGTCTTTATTTTTCTTGTTAATACAAACAATGAAAACTAAAATAAATACATAGAATGTTTGGAAACTCAAATCTCAAACTGTGCATACAACTTGTTTGAACCAAAAGCAGTACAAAATTCATATACATTCACATCCGGAAAACTATGCTAACACCATTAAATTGTGTTCAAAGTTTCGGCGTACAGCGCCAGGAGAACGCAACTCCTCAAGCATGCGTGTACAACAAGTTGCATAGGAGTTAGGCACGTGGCACTACACAACTTGAAATTATTACATGTACAATGCCACGCGCCTAGTTCCTATGCGGCCCGTTGTACACGAATGCTTGAGTAGCTGTGCTCTATTGGTGCCGTACGTGGAAACGTTGAACACAATTTAATGGTATTAATAATTAATAATAATATTTAGTACCGCGTCTTACTAACCGTTTGGGTTATACGCTTTAAGTACTAATTACGCTAATGGATTAGGAATTGGGAAGGTTGAATTAGAGGAAGTGAACCCGCAATTGCGTGGAGGGAGAGTGGAAAACCATTTAGGAAAAACCACCCCCAGTTCACCCGACCGAGATTCGAACCTTGATCTCCCCGTCCTCAGCAGTCGAGCTCAACACGACAAGCGCGTTTGCCAACTACGCCACCGAGGCGGGTTTAATTTTACTATTTTAGCATAGTTTTCCGGAGTAAGTGTGTAGGGATTTGGTATTACTTTTGTCTCAAAAAAACTATATGTTCAGTTTGGGCTGTGAGTTTCCGAACACTTAGTATTTATGGTTTATTTGCCTGTACGTTTGTTTCTTTGTTTCTTTGTTAAAAGTAACATAATAAAAATACCCATCAAATCGAGACAAATTAATTTTGGAGGGTTTCTCCATATTTTTCAGGAAACAGGATAAGTGTTATATACCATCAAGCTGTCTCATCACCAAGCGAACCACTTTCTAAAGAACCATTGACTGGACTGGTTAAAGTGAAGTAGGAGTTTCACGTTGGTGTTGTTTGTGACGGTATATATTGTGAGTGTAGGCCTACTTGTCGAACCTTTTTACATTTTTAATGTGTTTCGTGGACAGAGGGAAAAACCAGAAAATTATTGGTTTCTATAATCAGAGCTCAACATTCCTGGACAGCAGACGTGTATTCAACAACTTACTGACCTAATATTGATATGCATTTCTTGATTGAAATTCTTACTAATTCCCACTCTAAAATTAGTATTGCTAGTTCTAATTGTTTCTAAATATTTCAAATACTAGCCTTTAAAAATATAATTAAAATGTAAATATGATGGTGACTATACCATTCACAGCTCATCCGTATATGAATATTCACTTTCTCGATATCTTACAGGTAGACAAAGTATTGGGATCGTAAACAAATCAGACTCAAGATTTTGATGAATTTTGATGTTTTATGACCCCCCGAAACCGAAAGAATATTTTTTGAATTGTTGTGTGTCTGTATGTACTGTTCCTCGGACTAGAGCCTAAACTATTTTACCGATCGGGCTAAAACTTGATATCTTGGGTTTTCATAGGGTTGCCCCAAGAACTCTTTGGAATTGGATATCAAAAAGGAAAATTAAGGGTTATGTAGCGTAGTGAATATATTTACTCAAAAATTGTAATATTAGTTAAATGAAATAATACACACCAGCAAACCTGAGCAAAAGTTGCGTTACAATTAACTTGAATATATTTTCACTCCCGGATTTAAATTTTATAAATTTTTTTAAAGAATTTAAAGTCTTCACTAATATATTTGAACCAGAAAAAATCGATCGATATTGGGTAAAAATTTCAACTTCTGGCTAAAATTCTCGACATTTTATAAGAACTTGTAATTATTACGGTTACCACATTGAAATTAAATATCTCATTTATAAATGTTGACCAATAAAAATTATATATATTAATTATTGAGTATAAAATAATAGAAATATATCATAGCTATACAAACATTTACCATAAGAGGTTAAAGTAAAAAGAACATGAACTTTTTGAGTGACTTACTTATCTACTTACTCTATGGAATAAGAGAATTATTGAGTTTAAATTCAAGTAGTCTATCTGTACATCTAAAGCTAGCAAAATCGTGAATATATATTTCCCACTATCTCCGAAACTATTGGTTTAGTCAAGATATTTCAAATAAAACTATTTTATTTGTAATAGTACATGATTTTGTAATGATAAGTTAATTAGTGTAATATATAAATGCGGAGATAAGAAAATTTCCGCTTCTGGAAAGTACGCTAAAAATTATTTTCATAGGAAAATGAGACAATTCATTTTATTTATAATCTTAATAAACGCCTAGATACGAATTTTAATCAAAATCGGTTAAGCCTATTTTGAAGAAATTGATTTTTCCTTTTTTCGCTCTTTATTAAATTACTCTTAATTTTAGGGTTAGACAGACACACAGATATATGGAATTGCAAAAAAACACTTTTATGGTTGAGTGGTCATGAAACGTTGACATCCATCAACATTTCAGCCTATAATATTTTTATGGTCGCAATAGTTGACCTTTAGTGTTCGTAAAGTTAAAAAATATCTATATTTTTGTTTATATTGAAATTTATTTGTTTTATAAAAATATGCTTCAAATAAAATATTTGTATTATAAAGAGACTTGCATATTTGCAATGACATGTTATTTCATATCTAAAGTAGTTTCGGAGTTGTGATTAAAATATTAATTTACGCTTTAGACAGGAACTCTTAAAGTCATTTTGCCAAGAAAATTAAGGTACCTAATGATTTTGTTTTTAATATGAATCGATGCTTAGAAATGAAATTTAATCAAAATCGTTAGAGCCAGTTTTGAAAAAATCGATATTTACTCTTTTCATATTTTACTAAACTACTCTTAATGTTGTGGTTAAATAGACACACAGACAGACGGCGGTTCAAAGACCACTCTCTAAGTTTTGGGGGGTCAGGAGGCGTTGACGTCCATCAACATTTCAGGTTATATTTTTCTACGATCGCAATACTATATTATTATTATTATTATTATTATTAGCACCGCGCCTTACTACCCGTTCGGGTTGTACGCACTTACGCTAATGTGTAATGGTAGGGTGATTGTGATATGAAATGGAGGACCTACAGTTTAACGTGGAATCCGAACCACGGTGGAGGCCTGGCATTCCCCATATTCACAAGATGTCTTGTCAGAGGTGAAGGAAGGGTTTGGTAATCAGATAAATATGTGCTGGGACCGAGGATTGAACCCCGGACCCCCAGCACAGAAATCCGACACCTTACCCCTAGACCACCAGGTCACCCGCAATACTATAGATTTAGTGTTCGAAAAGTTAAAAAGTTTACATATTTGGGTATAGCTTGAAAGTTATTATTTCGAATAAAATATTTTTAGTATAAATATACTCGTATCTACATATTTGCAACGAAAAGTAATTTTAAATCTCAAATAATTTCGGAGATATAATACAAAATGAGAATTTACGCATCTGACTGGAGCCCTCAAAGTCATTTTGCCGAAATATTGGTAGTAGCCATTTTGTTTGGAATATTTATAAATGTTTTTAAATAAATTTAATCAAAATTGCTATAGCTGGTTTTGAGAAAATCAACTTTTTTTTATTTTTACTCTTCAGTAAACTACTCTTAATTTTAGGGTTAAATATCAATTCAAAAAACCCACTGTAGCTACCCTATGAAAAGACTAAATACCAAATTTAACCCGACTTGTAAAACAGTTAAGGCTATAATCGGAGTTACAGTCAAACAGACAGGAATTCAAAAACAACTTTTTCAATTTCGGGGGGTCACGAAACGTCGAGATTTATCAAAATCTAGAGCTCGATTTTTTGACGATCACAACACTTCTCTACCTGTAAAATAGCGAGAAAGTAATAAGTGAAATGCTAATTTAATGAATAAAACTACTTGATTATTGTTGTATTAAAACAATTATATTGTTACAACCAAAGTCGAGTTGTGACAAAAATTCATTAAGAAAGAGTATACTATATTTTTATGGGGTCTATATTCTTTAAGCAGAGTATACAGAAGCTTCCGCAGTCAGCTTGGCAAATACTATTTTCTCTAATCGCATTATTTAATAAAGAAATACCTTCATGAGCTCTCATAACTCATTGTTAGAGTTTGGGAATGTTTACCTTCAGAAATCTCCCTCAGCACAATACTCTAATTAGATATACCTTGCTTCCTAACTTCAAACTTGAATACAATGAAAAACAAAGAGCTTTTGTTTTTAAACAGCTGGAGATCCATTTTACTAGTCTTATAAATGTTATGAGAAAAATATTACAGCCGTGAAGGAAAATATGGTACCACTGTATGAGTTTAAATATTAATAAATATGTTTTATATTTAGTAATACAAAGCTTTTAAAGAGTTTGTTTGAATTAAAACGTATATATTTATCTTCCTAACCCTAATACTTTATCCCTATAATACTTATACCTTGTTACAAATGATGGCTCTTATAAATGTAGATGAGGAAATACAACTTATATACTAATAGTAAACACTTTAGTTCTTCCCTGCTATCAAACCAATTACATTTATATGTGTAGTAATTAACATCATTTACCATTCGGTAGCTTGGTCAAGTACTAAGGAAGAAAATTATTATATTATCACATATATTATATCACTTTACTGAATAAGAAGCAACCACGAACCTTCAAAATATTCAATATTACCATCTAATAAATTTATGTATTACATTAACAAGTACTTGTTTATATTTTCACATCTTAAAACACGTTCTGGGAACCACGTATTTTAATTAGGCCAACGTGTTATGGATGATTAAATTAGAACTTAGTATAAATGTATCTCTAATTTCGTTTTTGCGATTTGGGAGGGAGGGAAAACATTTAGGAAATACCATCTTCAGTACTCCTAGCTAGGACCCAAACCCAGACCTCCCTAGCACAAGTAAACCAGACTAGATGTGTCTGGTATTTAATCCATATGACCACTGATGCGGGTAATTTCTTTACAACTGGTTAATACCCATTTCAGTGGCCAAATGGTTTGAGGTGTCACACTCATGTTATACTAGCTTGCTGAATATAGGAAGATAAAGATTATAATTACATTCGGTTTTACCAAGGGTGTTTTTCCCTAACTGGATTCCCACTCCAATCCCACGCAAATACGAGTGGGCTACCTCTAAAATTATTCCTTCCACGTCACTTACCCATTATGGTAACTATCATATATGCGAATTACCTGATCAGTCTAGTTAGATGAAGTGATAAAAAATACTAGTCAATATATTTTAGCTAAAATTAAATTTATACGGAAATAACAGATAAAACGCTCCTCATTAATTGAATATGATGAATTCTTATATTATTTAACTGTGTTTTGAGGTCAGTAAACCTTGAATAACTATAGCTATATGTAGGGATGTATTTAATTTGAACCAATTTCAATAACGCTCAGTTGCTAGAACAGTGTCACCTTAAGGGTGCCGCCTGATTAGAGGGATGTGTTGGCCTTGCAAGTATCTTATGAGAATGACAGTTCGGAAGAGCCATAGCCAATAAAATCGCACTAAAAATATTTAGAAATAATGTGGGGCCCCATTAAAAGTGGAATAGTGTTAGTTTGAAGAGACCTATTAATATATTTCTGACCATATTAGAACTGCGGCATTTCACGTGAAAGTTTTTTAAAAAAAGATAGGTTTTGAAAATGTCCTCAAAAAGGTAAAACTATCTAAGTTTTATAATAATTATAGTAAAACTTAAAATGTAAGTTTCTTTAATAATATATTGACATTTTTATACCATTTTGTTACATTTTGACATGAACCATATTTTGAAATAAAAATTGCGGTATTTCTGGACGTTAGAGATCTTCTCAGTAATCAAAGGTCATAAGGTGAAAACTCCCTATGGCATTTAAAAAATATATATACAACCTTTGTTCTGGTTTTAAACATGGTGCTTACAGAAGTTTTATTATAAATAGGTTTTTTAATGCTTATAATGACAGCTACTTTTATCTCTGAACCACTCCTGTCTCTACTAGATACACATCAGGATAAAAAAATACAATAGATATTAGAAATTGTTGTATTTTATTTGAGGATAGCTATGTCGTGGACAAAAATATCAAATTATATTCACTGTTTATTTTAATACAGCATTTTTATTCTGGTCTCAAAGATATGATCAGTGCGTCATTGAAAATAACGCCTTTTCTTAAATGTAATATACAATATTACACATGGATTCTTATTATTATTTAGATAGCAAAATAAATTTGGAATGTTTTTTAATAACTGTATAGTATAATAAAAGTACAGAATATCATTAAATAATATTTGGATTTATAGGATCAGATAGAATCACTTCATGAACAAGGTTTTAGTGTGAAAGATCGTTTGGAACTTCCATTTGTATACGTTGTATGATAATCTAGCAGTTGAACAGAAATGTGGTGCTTTGCCTCAATGACCAGTATTTTGCTATATACAGGAAAAAGTATATCATTAGTTTTTACCTGTATTTAAAATATATATTTCGGGAGTTTGTATTTTAAAGCGAATTTTTATAAAATTAATAATTCATTATACTAATAGGGCTTAGAGTTAAATAAACTTAATATGGCAAGTTCATCATAAATACCTGTAACCAGAAAATAGTTAAACTATAAAATTGTAAAAAAAACTTAAATGACGATTCTAGAACATTTCATTTAAAAATTAATCACGTTTATAGATATTATTTAAAACATCAATGTATTTGGTTAAGAGGTAAAAATATAGCGTTATTGTGTTGTTTAAGCATATAAATTCGCATGTGTTCACATTTGGTATTTCATTCACTTAGCTAATTCTACTTTTGAGCTTAGATGATTATTTAAAGAAAAAATAAAAGCTAAGAATAGCATTATTAAAATAAAAATTGTGTTATAAAGACATTGTTAAAAATATTAATTTATTAGACATTTTCTTTAAATTTAAATTTTTCTTTCTTTGATATTTCTGATTTTACTACAATCTTTCGGTCTCTTTTTCTATCTTCCTTAGCTGTCTTTGTATTTATCCTTTCTTGCTCATTATCTTCAAGTCTCTTTTGAACCTAGTTTTTTCTCCAAATCCTTATTCGTTGTTGAACCATATTTTTATTCACTTAGCCTTTAGGACTTTATGTACTCTACTACCTGAGCTCTTATAACTAATACCCTTTCTCGGATTAGCTTTGGATATAATGTATTCTACTTTTCCCTTTTTCACGTGGTTATTCATCTATATATTTCTGCTCAACATTTTCTTTATCAATTTCCTTCGCATCGTTACCGCAAAAAATCTGTTCAGGCATGGGCTATTAAAAACAATTCAAACTTTAAAGTTTAAAAGAACCAAGAAACTTTAAGGTTTCGAAGGAAAGGAAAATGTGTTAAGATTTTTCCCAAGCGTAAAAAATGCTGAAACTATAATGTGTACTCATTTACACCACGTTTTACTACTCTTAGAAGCAATTTTAATGTTTACACTGCTGGAGTAGGGTGGGAGAAGGTAGAATTGTATTAGGAATGTATCCACATTTTCATGGAATAAAACAATTAGAGAAAGACTTTCTCAGAACAACCAGATGGAATGTTATACCCACTCCCACATCAACGGCAAGACAGACGAGTAGAGGTTTACGGCTAAGTTCACGCATCCATTGAAGCGAAATATGACTGTTTTAAATTTAATAAGAACTTACGTTTTGAATTTCCAAGTCAGTGCTTAGATGGGAAGCAACAAATTTAAAGATTAAAGAAAAAATTCTAAAATGAATACTTATTTAGAAATAGCAATTAAAAGTCATATGTAATTTATTACGACTAACACTTTAATTAAAGCGTTGCCTAATGAAGTGAATTGAGCTATTATTTGCCAAGACAACAGGGAATAGCCATTTTAACATTTAATTTAACCATAGTGTATTTGGAGTTTGTAATAGCTATGTAAACTCTCTGCCAATTAAGAATATATTGGATGATTGGTTTATCTTACTAATAGCACTTGAACTGATTTTATAAAACACAAACTTATATAATGCAGTGAACGTGGATGCCATTATACTATATTATTATTGTTATTTTATAAGTGTGGATAATATCTACCAAAAGTGGCAGCAGAATATCACGTGACTTGACGTAGTGATGTGTTACAGTATGATGGATAACTTGTTATAGTTGTCAGGTCTGTTCACTTGTAGACATGTTAAGGAATATGCGAATAGCGTTATGTGGTTGGTTGAGTTTATTTGGTATCTCTATGCCTGTTATCTTCTAGGATGCAACACGGCAGCTCCTGAATGTATAAATAGCACTGTAAGTAGCCCACTTCGATGACCACGTAGTTTAAATCACGTTTACCATCTATAAATTTGGAATAAGTATGTTACAAATGTTACAAAAAACCAATTTATAATTTTACTATATATCAAAAATTAATGTTATGAATGTTTAATCTAAAAGTGTGTAGGTTTATCAACTTTATGTGGAACTATTTTTTAATATTAGTTTTTTCATTTCACAGAACCATTTAGAAATATAAATTTAAAAAATTTACCTCAAAATAATGAGAAGTTTAGAGTAAAATATAAATAAAAATTGAAAAAAACATGATGGGGCTTAGCAACCCCCAGTGTACAGATCATGTATCAAAGAAATATGTGTATATTCAAAGAGTTAAGAGAGATTACATCAATATTAAAAATGGTAACCCTGCAAACGCATTTATTATTATGGTGTATCTACAAATAAATGAATTTCAAATAGTATCATTATTTTGAATTTAAATGTTTGAATTGAAAAAGAAAATATTTTCACTACCTTATTTTATTGGCCAACTAATGAAACAAAAAATAATTTTTTCATGAATAAAAATAATTCACAAACTAATTTTACAGCTGATTTAATTTTTCTCCCACATTCTAGGTAGCCGTTTGGCTTCATCAAGCCCAGCTCTAGATAACATTTATTTATCTATTCTTTCTCATTAAAAAAATATGCACTAAACCAGGTTTTTTTTACATATTCATTTGAAAATTAAATTAAATTCTTTACAAAAATGATCAAATAAAACTCCATTTCGTCACCTTGCAATCAAGCCATACTTCCCAAGATTCCTACACCTACTGGCGAAGACGATGCTAACTTTTTAATTAGAGGGTGTCATGTGGTCAGCACAATGAGCCATTTCTCTGTTAATCTTGGTTTTCTAGATCAGATCCGCTAATTTTTCATTCATGTACAGTAGCTCCTCATTTGTCTTCACGCAGCTGAGTTGGAAGGCCCACAAATTCAAAGAATATCTGGAAGCGCCGGAGATCGAACTCGAAATATCTGTATTTTTAGCCAAGAATTCTGAGCAAAACCAGAACCGATAAGTGTTTCAGTTAGACTTCCTGCTACTAATATATTAAACACCACACTGATTGTGAACCATATTATGCTACTAATATATTAAACACCACACTAATTGTGAACCATATTATGCTACTAATATATTAAACACCACACTGATTGTGAACCATATTATGCTACTAATATATTAAACACCACACTGATTGTGAACCATATTATGCTACTAATATATTGAAAACCACATTGATTATGAACAATGCTAGGCTACTAATATATTAAACACCACACATATTGTGAACAATACTAGAAGTATTCTTAACATCACAAACAAAGCTTCGCATGGTTCTCCTAGTAGACTAGACCACGGCTGATTAAACGTTTTCCACTCGTAACCCCTTTTTGGCTGAGAAACTTTTACTGGACCCCGGCAATATAGATATACAAAATATGTAAAAAAAAACCAAACATTTACTGAAAATAAATAATAAAAACATATTTTGAAAGAATTATTTGATATACATAATATTTTAACTTTTATTAAAGACAAAAGAAATTTTTCATACAAATGAGAAGGATGTACTTGTTTATTTTTACATAAATAATTAAATCTTGGGCTAATATTAAGATACTTGAGGATGTAAAACATATTGTAGAACATCTTGAACGTTTTTCATAGTTTAATGATATTTTGATTTTATAATCGTTATTGCTGAGAGCGTCGCTTCGCATGAATACGTTGTACGAAATGGCTGAAGTATGTCTAAGGCCATTTCAGAAATTATTGGAAGTTCTATTTTATTCCAAACCAAAATTCATTTAACGATTTTTTAGGAAACTCTAGTTTTAACCCTGCGTCTCTTGACAACTGGCAAATTCTGATTTTAATGGGATATGACTGACTCTTTTTTATTTCAACTGAAAATAGTTTATGGACCCAACTTAATTTTTTGAATCAAAATTTGAAGGGTAATAATTCTGAAAACGTCCACAGGCATTTCAGATGATCAATTATTATAACCTTTACATTTAAATCTTTGAGAAAGTTATTTTCATTGATAAAATTATCTTTAGCTGTAAACATTTCTAGATAATCATATTCCACAATATTATTTCCCCTGTTAACTTATTTAATAAGACATAAAATTTTATATTTTTAACATACATATGTTACAATTATTTGTTGTGTGTTCAGAACCAAGGTTACAGTGAAGTTGCGCGATGCAACAAGGGTGAGAACTATGATTTACACCTCAGATTACTTACACATTTGATTTTGAATTACTTTTTTTGTATTTACGTGTTTAGAAATCTTTTATTATTGCCAAACTTTTCACTACCCCTGCAGTCAATCACTCGACCTCATGTGGGGTTGCAACCCACAGTTTAAGAAAGCCTGGACTAGACTGATGATGACGGAAAGCTTGAGGCTAGAATCTCAACTGGGTGTACTGGGGGTAGTTTTTAAAAGGGTGTTCCACTCTTCCTCCAAGAAAGTGCGGGTACATTTCTTCTAAATCTTACCTTCACTATCCCTCATTCCACTAGCGTAATTAGTACATAATCGTATACATCTAATGGGTAGTAAAACGCGGCACCAAAAAAAATCACAAACCATTAAACTCGTAATTTAAATTTTCAGGCTCGTAGTATACATTTTTTTTTTAAATGCACCTTACTTTTGCCTTAATACGCATGTAAAGCTACGTCTTTCTAGGTTCTTTGGAATGAGAATATTCCCACCAGTAGTTATATGGTTTAGGGCTTTATGTTCGCAGTTAAAGAAAATGTAAAAAAATACCCGAGATGCACTTCTTCCAGTATTCCCAAGTAATACCAAACTTACAACATTTAAGTTCCTTGGATTTAGAGCTACCACCACTGATTATCTCTTTGTTTACGACACTGAGCAAACAATATGTGTAAAATCGCAAAATAAAGGTTTTCTAAGAACCTATTCCCATACTAAATTTCCGCTTTATATGGCTGTTATTTATTTAGGTACTCGAATCGGTGATGTTTTAATGTCAGACCTATAATGTGTGTAGATTTTTTTTTTAAAGTTAACGGTGCAAGTACGGAGGTTTTACTGGGTACAAATGCAAAACTTTCAATGCTTTTTGGTTTGAGGCTACCCATGTAGGTTTTCGCGTGATTTAAGGCATCAGGATCCCAACATATATAAAAGTGACAGAGAATATACCATAGTCGCCTAAAACATGAGGCATAGGGATTATTTTATTTTCTCCTTCTATAGTAATAACTTGTCAGTTTGTTATGAATTTGGCCAGATATTTTATATATTATTAACCTACAGAATATGTACATAAATATTTAGCAAAATCTGTTAAATTATTCAATAGAATACGAAATATGGTGAAAATAGTAGTCCATAGTAGTCCATAGCAGTCTAATAAATAATAATACATTTATTATTGAAACTGCACTGGAGTTTTATTTTATTTTAACACCAGGTACGTAAACAAGGAAAACATTCAAGATATAAAACTAGTAAAAGCAAAGATAATGATGGAGATAAACAAATAGGCTCTAATGAGATCAGTTTGTGAGCACATACATTAAAAGTAATACAGGCATTATCCAGTTAGTGAAGTTTTAGACTAATTATGGATCCCTAAGATTGTTAAATCCGAAGCCAGTTATCTAATGTTCTCACTCAATAGTTCTCAAAGCGGGAAACTCCATCATTAGTACAATGAAGAAACATCTCTGGTTGTGCTTGTAATGGGTAGCCTCCCCATAAGTCAATAAACAATAACACCTACAATGAAATTACCACTTATTTGATTTTACATGACAGCTAGCAGAAACTAGCAGATCTTATCAGTAATGCCAACATTGTCTGGAAGTAACTTTTGTCAACATATTTGAAAATAATTATTATTTACTAATTACTACTATTATTATCACTAAAAATATTATCAATCACTTTTAACAATATTTACCCAAAGATTACAGTATAATTTTATCTTCCACTATCAAATTTAAGGAAAAAAGTCTATTAATTTATTCTAGTTTTTATTTTATCTCTTGTGGCAGTTACGGGTTTAATAAAGCGTGAAATTTTACATGTATTATATTCAGTTATTAATATTTTTATAACTTCCCTCGCATATATTTAACATAAATAAATGGTTTGTGATATTAAAGAGGAAAAAACATACAAAATGATTATGAAATAATATAAAGTTTAAATTTTGTAAGCACGAGTATTAATACAACTTGCCGTCTAGCCTGCAACAAGTTCCACTACGTCACGAACTGTTGTATAGCTTCTATCCAGTGACCATATTGTTTTCAGCATATAAGGTCACTTTTAACGTTCTCTTGCTTTTAATAATTGATTAAAATTAAACAACAAAAGAAAACTTCAATACTAAGCAACCAACCAAACGGTTATTCTCATAATCAAAATCTAACGATTTTAAAATATATTATAACAGTGAATTATCGTATAAAATACAGTTAATAAAACCACGTGCGTGAGTCAACAAGTTGAAGAACAAAATATTTTATAGTTGAGTACTATTTATTTTTATTTAGGCGTGTCTATGCTACCCATTAATAATTTTATTACAAATTTGAATATAAGAGTGTCTTTTTTGAATATTAATTTGGCTACTTTGTAATATGTGTGTTCTTTTGTGAATATTATTTCGGTGTTTGAGCGTGTATCCCTAGGAAAATAAACGGTTTTTTGTGATCTTTGAATAGTTTTATCTAATATAACATTAAAGCGTGTGATAAAATAACCCAATACGTCAATGTGAAAGAAGCGTCTTATGATGATTTGGGCATGTTGAGAGGATGAGTGTAAATAGAGTGACGAAGAAAATATATGAAGGTAGAATGTGTGGATCAAAAGGAAGGAGTAAGCAATGTAAGACGTGGTTAAATGTTGTACGCAAATGTGTTAAAAAGAGAAACATCAAGAGTTTTGAGAATAAAAAAGCATAATGACTCGGTGTATTGATGTTGTTGGAGCGAAGGGGTTATGCAAGGATAGAGAAGTGTGCATAAAGTTAGTGAGGATGGATTAAGTAAGGAGTTGTTGTTTTTTGAATTAGATGAACAGTTTCTTGGTTACACCGTAAGGGAATGGCGTGATTATGCATGTATGTATATAATGTATGTATGTATGTATGCATGTATGTATGTATGTATGTATGTATATATGTATGTATATGTATGTATGTATGTATGTATGTATGTATGTATGTATGTCTATTGAGTGTGTCATCCACAAAATGAGCCTATATGACTTTCTAAAGCAAATATAGCTCACAGAAATGTTCGAGATTCGGCTCACTGGAAAAATTGTATGCACTTATAAATAGAGCTCGGCTCGGACCTCAGTTCGACGCACGCTCCTATAACCGTTAGAGTTATAGTGCCCTTCAGGTGCACTGAGGGAGATATTCCTTAAAGTGACTCTCCACTCTCACTTCACACAATTTCTGGTACACTCCCTCTAAATTCAACCCTTCTTCAACCTTAGCATGTTAACGCAGCTAGTAATAAATATGACCCGCCTGACTGGACGTATGATATAGGGCGTCACTCTCGCAATAGGATAGAATGCTGATGGTGGGGAGATCGGGGTTCAATCCCAGTCGAATAAACTGAGGGTGACTTTTCAACATAGTTTTCCTCTCTCTCTCTTCATACAAATGCTGGTACACTTCGTTTAAATTCAACCTTCCTCGTGTGTGTAACCCGAAGAGGTAGTGAGACGTGGTGACGAAATAAAATGTAGGTTGAGAGAGTAATTATTGTACCTGTTGCGAGAAATTATTTTGTCTGTCGCTTGCTTAGATCATTCGCCTTAGAAAGTGCGTGTTAAGCATTATAGTAATAATATTATTGCACGTTTGAGCTACATCATTCTTAGCCTAGTTTGATGAAAGATTATCCAGTACTAATTTACTGTTTTTTACCCAGGGGACGCCCGAATGTACTAATCGTACACCCTTTAGATGGAGGCTCTTTCCATGTCCCAATGAGATGAGGTGAAGGTGATAGTGAGTATGAGGCTGATAGTGAGTATGAGGCTGATAGTGAGTATGAGGCTGATAGTGAGTATGAGGCTGATAGTGAGTATGAGGTTGATAGTGAGTATGAGGCTGATAGTGAGTATGAGGCTGATAGTGACCGCAGCTTGCCACCTGTTTGGGTTATATGCCTATTTGCTAATTACATTAATGAGCTAGGGATTAGTAAGTTTAAATTTAGAGAAAGTGTACCCGCATTTACGTGGAAGGAGAGTGGAAAATTATTCTTACTACACCCGACCGTGATCTAATTCGGTCTCCCGGTCATCGAGTAAAGTCCATGCGGTGACTGAGGCAATTAGTAAGTAATACAATCTGTGAGTATGAGGGTGATAGCTAAGTATGAGGATGTGGAACCAGTGGAAGCTCTTAAACCTAATTAACCAAACCCTGGTGACCATTGGGGTACTTCCCCTCTTGGGAAAAATACCCAAGGTACCAGCCGGGAACCAAACCCGGGACCTTTAAGCTCGTAGGCAGGTGCAATAACCAATACCCCACGAAGCCAGTAAGTGTTTTAATAACAGGTGCTTCAATTTTAGAGTCTGAGCTATGAGTGTCTGGGACCTAAGATTTAGAGTAACTCAATTGGAGTTTATAGTCTAGATTCAAACAAGGTACCCCAAATAATGCTCTAGATTTTACAACCACTGCAAGGACATTATTTATTATCATTTTTGTTAACATTTAATCATCTACATCAGCGTTAAGGCCGAGTACCTAATATTATTTAAATCTATAAGTAAATATAAAATAGAATCAGAAAAAATTTTCGTGTGTTTCTACGAAAACAAAATGCACGCATTGTTAACTTTTGTTTGATCAATCGTAGTCAAGTTGGTTTTAATTCAAAATTTCGTTTTAAAAATAATAGTTATGATAATATTAATATTATTTTGATTTATTCATAGGTTAATTAGTATTTTTAGTCATATGAACAATAAAACACATACAATTATTTTGGACCAATTATGTATTTTACTATTTAATTTGAAATGTACTTTATTTTACAAAATTTTAATATATTATGTGTGTTTTACTAAACATGATTTGAAATTCCTCCCACTTGTTTTTCGTTTTTTACAATAAATGTTGTATTTATAAGTAAATTTTAACATCTCAACACAAATCACACGTCAATTCAAATATGAGGCCAAAAGATTTTGTTAAAATGTGTTCTTTAATTAAAGTAAAATACATTTGTATTTGATATTTTAGCACAATTTGCTCTCTTTCGAGGTCGTAACTGGGACCATGTCTTCTTTCACGTCCGGAAAAAGTCTACCTCAGTGAGGAGAAATTGATGCAAATTATCAAAAATCAAAAGATGTATCTTGTATTTATAAATATAATACGTCCAAGTTAAGCCCACTGCACATTGGACGCAGGTCAGGCGCAGCAGAGGGGCAGGCGAGGAGGAGGACAATCTGTAATACACGTGTTCTTATGGTTTACCGCACATTGGACAGAGTGTAGGTGCAGTGTAAGGATAACTCTTTCACATCTCTCTCTGGTTGTAGTAGACGCACAGTTTTCCTGTGTCCTCTGCGCCTCTGTCACGTAGTTTTGTGTGTATTGTGATGGAACATCTTATTCATTTAGTTCAAGACGTGGGTGATCTGTGGTCTAGGGGTAAGTGTCGGACTTGTGTGCTGGTAGCCTGGGGTGCAATCCTCAGTCCTGGAACAGATTTATCTGATTACCAAACCCTTCCTTCACCTCTGACAAGACGTGTATTAATCACAACTTGTGAATGTGTGGAGTGCCAGGCCACCACCGTGGTTCGGATTCCACGATAAACTGTAGGTCCTTCATTTCATCTCACAATAACCCTATCATTACACACTAGCGTAAGTGCGTATAACCCGAACGGGTAGTAAGACGTGGTGCTACTACTACTACTACTATTACTACTACTAATAATAATAATTATTATTATTATTCAAGACCATACAGTATTCTATGAAACAAGCAATCCAGACTACATGAGGACGAAACTGAATAATGAACTATTAGAAAAGATATCTACTGAACTGAATTACTCGAACGATAAGTGTAATATTCTAGATTTTTATAGTTAGTGAAATTAATCTACAGTAGTTTGTATAACCCATTAGAATTAGATGTTACTAGACACTGCACATAAAGTAAATTACAATTTTTATCTTTTTCTATTTTTTACTAAGAGAGTAGATTATAATTAAATTATTTAATTCAGAATCTGACTCGGAATCCAAATATATATCATTCACACGCTATACCGCGTATTGTACCAATGGGCAGAGATGGAGGACATCGAGGACATCGATGGAAGAGAGAGGGCCTTGACACAGATGATAAGATCTGCCTGAAACTGCTCGATACCGAAGGCGAGGAGGTTGGAGAAGAGGGCCACCTGGTGTACTTCGAAGCTGACTAGGAAGAGGAAGGAGGTCACTCGGTCTAGACAAAGAAGAAGGCAGGACGCGGAGGCTGGACGTGCATACGCAAGGGTTAGGAACGATTTCGTGTGGGTGGTGAGAAGAGCCAAGGAGGCAAGCTGGAGAGGGTTCGTCTCCAGCACAGGTAACCAAGGCCCATGGGGCTTGGTTTATAAGATCACCATAGGTAAGGCATGACAGGCACAGGTCGTGGCTGTGCCAAAAATTGATGGTCTTGTGACAGATGATGCTGCGGATAGTGCGACGGTGGTGTTGAAGGTCATTGTTCCAGATAATGACCTTGCCAGAAACACTGAGAGATATCGAGCCCTGAGAGCGAAGGCGATGGAGGACTACGCTGGAGTGAATGTCCCTCTCTTCAACAGAGAGGAGCTACACGACGTGGTCCGAAGCTGCCGTAACAAGTTTGCCCCTGGTTTGGATCTCCTGACGGTGGCGATAGTGAAGAAGTCCTGGAGCTGCATACCATATACCTGCTGGCGATAGCCAACCAGATGATGCTGGAGGGCCGTTTCCCCGCACCATGGAAGTCAGGAGAGCTGAGAATTCTGTTGAAGTCACCGGATCGGGACCTGACGGATCCGAAGTCTTAATGACCGTTGACTTTTCTCGACGTACTTGGTAAGGTAATGGAGAAGCTGCTAGATTTGAGGCTCTGGGACTATATAGAGGTATATGATTTGTTTGATGATCGGCAGTTTGGGTTTCGTCCCGGAAGAGGAACAGTGGATGCTCTGGAGAGGGTCCTTCGCAACGTCTCCGAGAGCGACTGCTGATACGTGCTGGCCATCTACTTGGACATCTCAGGCACCTTCGACAGCACCTGGTGGCCGGAGATTCTGGAGATGCTGAGGAGAACTGGATGTCCGAAGAACCTGTATGAGATGGTGAGAGACTACTTTAAGAACCGGACGACCAGGCTGTTCTTGGAGCAGATGGAGTCCGTGAAGTTCCTGACTCAGGGCTGCCCCCAGGGGTTAGTACTGGGTCAGCCTTGTGTCTTTATCTTTGACGATTTCTTAAAACTGCATTTTAGACGGGGTCAGTTGTTATGTCTATGCTGATGACGGTATTCTACTCGCCAGGGGCAACACAAGGATCGAGCTGGGAGCCAAGGAGGAGAGCACCATGGAGACGGTGACCATGTGAGGAGTGAAGGTCTGGCTCACGTTTTTGAGGTAGAAGATAAAAATGACCCTCCTCAAGGGGAAGCACTCAGCGATGAGGCACCCGATGGTACGCATGGGTGGTGTGCCTATAGGATACGTTAGGGTAAACAGGTATCTAGGTGTAATGTAAGATGAGGGTTTGTTTTTCAATACTCATTTCAGAATGGTAGCGGGAGTGGTGAAAACTGCGTTCGGGAAGCCCATTCGAGTCTCAAGGACTTCCTGGAGATTGGACTTCTCAACTCTATGGAGGATATACAAATCATTGTGTAGTCGGTGCTGACCTACGGATGCATGGTGGGGCAGCATCGGTGGCAGGATCATCCTTTTGAAAGCACAGAGTTATGAGCTTCACCAAAGGGTACAATACAGTCTCACACGTTGCTTTGCCTGTTGTTGCAGGGGTTTTGCCGATCAACCTGCTCGTTAGAGAAAGGGTTGGGTGAAACTGGGCTAAGAAGAATGAACTGGATGCAGACGAAGAGAAGAGGAACGGACGGTGCGACTCACTTGCCACCTGACAGGTGAGATGGGATGGGTCATTCAAAGGAAGATAGACTTATCGATACTAGCATTCTGTGCAGGAGAGGATGGAGAGTGATTGAGTCGGTACCCCTCACTATAATACGCAGCTCTTCACCAGTCATGGGAACTTCAACGCGAAGCTGCATGGCTTCGGATTGAAGGAGAGCCTGGACTGCGAGGCCTGTGGTGCCCACTAGGACAGGGAGCACGTGCTGCTGAACTGTGAGTGGTTCGAGAAAGAGAGAATAATCCTTAAGCTGGAGGTAGGCGAGCCGTTCTCACGGATGACGATGGTGAGGGATAATAGAATCTGCGCGTGCTTCCTGAGGTATGCGACGGTGGTCGGGAAGACGAAGGAAAGAAGAGATAGAGGTATCGTTGGTTAAATTGACTAACCATGTGTCCTTTTTTCCAGGTCTCAGGTATAGGTTGGGAAGTTACTAATTATGTGTCTCCTTAGGGTAGTAGGGATAGGTAGGTAGTTGCGTGCGATGTGTGCTAGTTTATAGGATTAGGCATAGGTTGTAAACTGCGTGCGATTCGTGCTGGAGGTAGGGTTGAGGTTAGGTTAAGATAGGACAGGGCGAGTGGCTCGGGTCCTGTTCTTGTTTGAGGTAGGGTTGTGAGAGGTTAGGATAGGATAGGACAGGGCCAGTGGCTCGGGTCTTGTTCTTGTTGGAGGATTTTGGTTAGGGCTTCTTTTTCAAATTATCAATGCAATTTAGATTTGCTTTCTTTCTTTGGATTTCAATTCATGATATGGAGGCGGTCCTTCAGAAGGGCCGGGGTGGGTACCTCCACGAGGTCCCCGCTGGGCAACGTAGGGTAAAAACTTAGGGTCAATCCCTACGGCTGAATCCCACCTCCCCCAAGTGGTGAGCATCCACTGCAGGGGGTCCTCCTACCCTCGGATACGGGTGAATACGTACACGAGGGGTTCTCCCATGCTCATTGTAGCGTAACCTGCCCCTTGAAGCCGTGGTTGCACTGCTAAAATTCTCTGACTTATATGCGGCGTTGCAGAAAGAAGTCCCAATTGGGTGATAGAAGGAGTCCTTTATGTTCTTATCTACTTTATAATGAAACCACTGCCAAGGGAATGGGCTTCGGAAAACTAGCGGGGAAATAAGATCCTGTTGAGCCTGACTCTAGTCTGGCACTGTAAGGAGACATGAGAGGTGTAGCATAAGTGAGAGACGGGCTAATATCTGCCAACGGTGAAATACCACTACTTTCATCGTTTCTTTACTTACTCGGTTGGGCGGAGCGCGTGTGTTGGCGACATCCATCCCGGCGTCACCCTGTTCTGGTGGTAAGCGCGTAAGGGAACTCCGAGCGCGTGCCGACCCCGACCAGTTTTGCCCTTAGTTCCCCCCAGGTACCATCCACCAAAATCTGGACTCCCTATCCCCAGTGGCTCTGGAGATAGTCGTGGGGGAGGGGAAAGGGGAGGGGGTGGTTGGTCGGGCCTAAGATCTCCCCAGGTACTACCCCCCTAAATCTTGACTCGCTATCCACAGTGGTTACGGAGATACGAGGGTCGTGCTGCCTTAGGTTAGGTGTCACCCACGTGACTTGGGCGTCATAGGGATGAGTAGAATAAATGCTAACACTGGGTAAAAATCTCACGTCTCTGCTCCTACTCTTTCAAAAGTTACAAACTCGCGAAAAAACATCATCTCAGAGTCTAGGTAGGTTTGAAAGACGTAGCTAGGGATACAGAGATGATTTTCAAGTTTGGAAAGTTTTAAATCCAAGTACCACGAACAGATATAAGCTACCACGAGTGGGCGACGGCCCAGAATACGCGCTAGAAAATATAGAGTCGAAAAAATATTCCATTTCCAAGAAATAATCAGAGTAAAAGTCCTAAAAGTCGGGAAAATAATCAGAGTGCAAAAAGTCTGAAAAATAATCAGAGTCCAAAAAGGTTGAAAAATAATCAAAGTCCGAAAAATAATCTGATTCTAAATCGCACGGAGCCAAATTTTCTCTGGGGTCCGCCTTTTGCATTTCCTTGACGTAGAGGTGTTGAGTCGAGGCCGTCAAAATCGATCTTTACCGGAGAGTGACATTGTACTCGACTAAACCCTCCTTTGGGTAAGGCACATTACAAACTGCTCGATAAGCTATAAAAATATTTAGAAGGCTGGGTGGGTAAAGTGGCCGACATGACTTGGACCAACTGCTAGACAAACTCATGTATAGGAGTACAAAGTGATAGACAACCAAGCGATCGACATGAGATGACAAATCTGTAAAATGACAAACTGCTATACACGAAGAAACGACATAGACCAAGTGATCGACACGAGGTGGACCGTGTGATAGCAAGCTCCCATATAAGAGGACAAAGTGATAGACAGCTAAACGGCTGACACGAGAGGACTAATTGTTCAACAAACATTGAGATGAATCCAGTTAAGAGTGGCTCAAGTGACAGTCAAGTTATTTCAAAACTAACAAAGTGATAAACATGGACGTAGAAATTTTTGTGTTAGGATGGTCTGGACCCTCCTATAAATTGCTGCCCTCCCTACCCCCTGAATTCCATTATCCCCAAAAGGGGGAGGTCTACTTATACGTGTATATATTTAAACCATCGTGTTTTTAATTTTAATGATTTAATTACACTTTGCACTCTTCAAAACATATTTTCTAACACTAGTTTTTTTATCATTTCAAATAAATACTATATTTTGATACATACAATATGGTATCTGAAAATATAGGTTTATCTGAATGAAAAGAGCTATGGATCTAAGGAAAGGAGACTAACATTTTGATATAAATTGTAAAATCATACTTAGAGAACCAACAAGATGAAGTACCATCTTATATAAAAGAATAACTGCCAGAAACTAGGTTGGTAGCTTATTCAGGCTCTATCCACCTTTACTTTCAACATACCTTCCTACCAAACGCACTATGTTGTAACTTTCAACCATATAGAATCATTCATAAAAGTTTAAAAGTATATCTAGTTAGTGAAAGATTGTAAAATTTTTCATTGAGTCGTAATTTTTGTCATCGTGTATTTGTATAATACCCATTCAGTTAATACGTATATGAACTATTTAAAGCCTGCTTCGATAGCCGAATGGTCTTACGCAATACTCTCGCAATTGATTGGCTGCCGAGGACAGGGCAATCAGGGCTCGATCCCGGTCAGGTGATGTGAGGGTGATTTTTATTAAAAGGTTTTCAACTCTACCACCACTTAAATTTGGGTGCATTACCTATAAATTCAATCTACCTCATCCCTAACACACTGCAGTAATTAGTAAATAAGCGTATAGCTCGAACAGGTGGTAATACACGGTGCTAAGAAAATCTAACTACACTAATGGATTACAGAAAGAATATTTTCATAAGATGTGTACTCTCATTTGCATGTAGGGAGGGTGAAAACTATTAATGAAAAATCACCCTCCGTACAACCGACCAGATTTGAACCCCAATATCCCCGTCATTGACAGTCCAGTCTATTATGAGAGTGACGCCTTAGGTCTTAAACCATCAACCACCGAAGCTAAGAACATTTTGTTGCTGTTTATTAATGTGTTGGAATAAGGGGCTAAGTTAAGAAGAAGTAATCCCGCATTAGTATAAACCGAAGATGTAAAAACCACAAGAGTGGTAGTTATCAGCACAATCCACTCAGTAGGAATGCTTACTCATATTCAAGCTACTCTTAAGCTTTATTAGACCGTGTGACAAACGGTATGAGTTTATGGTTGCTACAAACTGAAATGCAACTAATAACAGCAAATAAAATACTCAAAGTTATTTTACATTTCTTATTTAAATATGAGCATTGCTGAAAGTTTTTAAAAGAGCATAATTTATTTCGATGTGTATATTGGCTTATATTTGGTGTATTTTACTAGATACTGTTTATGTATTATGTTGAATCGAATACAGTCCACCAAATAATAATGGTCCTATCATTTTGCAAGATTGTAAATCTAAAGTGTGTTTTTAAATCTATTATGTCAAGAAGGCTAGCTTAAATATTTTATTAGAATGTAGCTCACGCGTCTTAAAAAGTAAGTGCATTTTTTAATCATTTTTCCGCCCCTCATTACTCTTGTTCTGTTTCTATGTAACCCTCTTCAGAGGTAGCATGGTCTAAGGCATCACACTCGCAATAGACTAGACTGCCGATGACAGGGAGATCGGGGTTAGAATCCCGGTTGGGTGTACTGAGGGTAGTTTTTAATAAATGGTCTTCCCACTTCCATCATGCAAATGAGGGTAGCCTACACATAGCATACAGTGTTATTTAGGAGGTTAAACAATACCTACATATACATTTTAAGCAAAATCATTTGATCCGTTCGAGAACTTTGGAATTAAAACAATCGATCATCACTAGACCACCCTAGAGGATAGCATCCTATGGCTCGATGCCAGTTCTGAAGTTGCACAGCCCGTGCGCGGGTGAGGAGATGTGGAGCTTAGACGAATACGACAGAGACAAGTGATCCTGTATAGAGAAGAAATCTCGGTGAACTGACAAGTGCCTAGTCCCCTTTACTCTGTCATTCTTTCTTCACGAGACAACACTCACCAACACACAGGAAGGTGTACTTATCTTAGGGTGGACAGCAGTGTAAAGAAAGAAAAGAACAGTAAAACGGCATCGCACTCTCTATGGGTCTTACAAGCGCTAGACTGTAGGGATGGGAAGATGGGAAAAACTGCTGCTTTAGTGGAGCAGGAGCAATCTGTTACCTGCTACACCGCTGGACCAGTTCCTTTTAACTGCTCCCATTTGTCACAGTCACTATACTCGTACCTACTTCCAGCCTAGTTTTTTTAGCACCGCATCTACTGCCCGTTCGGGTTTTACGCATTTGTGCCAATTACGCCAATGTGTTAGAGATGAATATGGCTGATTCTAGAGGAAGTGCACCCACATTTTTCTTGAAACATCTTCCTGAAAAGTATCTTTGGACTCTCCTTTAGGTTGGAGGGAAAATCTCTTATTTTTCTAACTGCCCCCTGATCCCTACACAAATAGCGTTCCGACACAACTGATTCTTTTCTTCGTGAAAAACACTAAAAATTACCCGGTTTGTGGGGAAGATATTATATTAAGCCTACCATTGTACATGTTAAAAGTACCCTAAAAGCTACAGATAGTAAAAAAATACTGTAAAAATAGCTTTCGTACGTTTAATATAAACTAAGGTCACTTACATTATTGAAATCACTGCCCCTAGCTACCATTAAAATAATAAAATAGCATTATAGTCGTTTAGAATGTATAGTCTGTTGGTTATGAAGCTGTGCCCTACCTAGCCCTGTCTCCCCACTTCACACAAACAACGCCACATTTGTGAAATAAGTTTGAAACTAAGGACTGTTTACAATTGCAAGGAAATAAATACAGTTCATTTTTAATAATTATGTTACTTTAGTATACACATTCACATTAGTACAAACATAATAGGTAGCTGTGTAACACTATATTAGTTTGCTAACGCGCTAGTTTTGTATTGAGTTAGACGGCCGAGGACGTGGAGATCGAGGTTCGAATCTCGTTTGGGTGAAATGAAGGTGGTCTTTCCTAAATGGTCTTCCACTCTTCCTCCACGCAAATGCTGGTTCACTTCATCTATATTTAACCTTCCCAATTCCTAACCCATGAGCATAATTAGTACTTAAGCTTATAAGCTGAACAGGGAGTAAGACGCGATGTTAAATATTGGATTGAATTTAATTGACTAGATTTACAGCGATTCAACTTTTAGTCGGGTTATTCGAAAAAAGAAATACTACATTATTTAAATGTGATTGAAATTAGTGGTGGGCCGATATCTTGTTTCTCAACACCCCTATATCTCCTCAAACGGGTTTATTTTACTATGTTTAGTTCCTTAACATTGATGTCAGCCTACGACCTAACAAATATCTAGTATAATATTATATATGTAGGCCTAATTACATATGCTAGTGTGTCTAGAATAACTGACGTTCCTGATTTGATATTACTTTATAAGTAATAGCATTTGTAATTGTAAATGTAATTTTTGTCTGGGTGTATCCTGATTTATTTGTTTTAATAGCCAACTTGACTAGTTTACAGATTTTGTGACATATAGAAACAAATTAAACATTTTTATTTTGATCTAATTTTTATGCTTACAAAATTAGGACTCATTCACTTTTATTTTGAATGGTATCGAATAGAGTGTTGAGGAAATTAAGTGATAGTTGTAATGTAACTGATTTGCCCCTGAAAAGTATGTGAAAGCATTGACAATAATATCATCCTAATTTTATAAACATATCTTATTTCA
>CABFVZ010003647.1:0-26867 GCA_902151445.1 Timema monikensis
CGCCTTAGGGACGAGCCGCCCCTGATTCTAATGCTCTTTGAATGGAAGCACAAGAACACATTTAAGGCTCGGTCACACAGAATGCGGGCTACCGCAGCGTCTTGCAAGCCTAGCAGGCAGCGGGAAGGACGCTGATCTGTAATAAACTATATTGCATAATCCCTGCCACACATGCGCCGTCCTACCAGTGGACTGAAGGGCGACGCACCGGGTTAGTTTCAGTTTGTGTTTTGAGTCTGTGGCCCGCTGCGTTTCACGCTTTAGTAGGAACATGGAGACAGAAAACATCATAGAACTGATAGAAGAGGTACCAGTCATACTGAGTTTTTGCGCCGCCCGCATTAGTGTACCGCTGTGTGTGTTTGTCGTCTCCTGATCGCAGGCTGCTGCGGTTTCTGGGAACGTCCTGCCCGCTGCGGTAGCCCGCGTTCTGTGTGGCCGAGTCTTTAATCATGTACTTTGACACTACAGGTCACAACATGACTTTAACATACACCAAAGTGGAGGGTTGTCACATTGGTATGGGTGATTAGATTCAGGGTTTAAAAGAGGGTAAGAACACGAATAAATTATGCAAACCTATAAGGGATTCTAGAAATATATATTGCTCTTACACTACTCTCTAAAGGTGGCTGAGAGCCTTCCTTTTACTATTAATGGTCACCAATATTGAGGCGAAAGGAGATGTTTTAGGAGCCACCGACTCCTCCTTTAAAATAATTTTTAATACAGTATTTTTGGATTTCTCTTTATTGCTTAAACAAGTGGCTTCCATATAACATCTAAAACTTAACACTACAAAACTATACACCAAGAGTCATCATGGATAGACCCCGCCTCCCCCACCAAAAACAAATTAATTCTAGAGGCGGCGGTGATCCCTTTAAAACATATATAACTTTTTTTTTCATTCTGTTTCTCTACATCGTGTCTTCAAAAAGTATATATGTCACTCCCATAGAATATGAATCTGATGACAACTGTTGTGTTGTTGCAGTGAGACGGAGCGGTACAAGAAGGTGTTCTGGAAAGATGTTAAGGTGGGGGATTTGATTCATCTGTCCAACAACGAATTCATCCCGGCCGACGTACTGGTATTGCGATCTAGTGATCCTCATGGACTCTGCTATATCGACACTTGCAACCTAGATGGCGAGACCAACTTGAAGCAGCGACAGGTTCCCAGGGGCTTCATAGAGAAGGTGAGAAACATGTACTGTTAGAATACACTTGTTGAAGTACTTTGCTATAACTTGGTTGTAAGGTTAACAGCATAGCTAGTCATAGTCACTTTATTAGACTTATGAAACTGGTGAAGTTGGCCATAGTCACTTAGAGTTTTATATATTTACAGATTTACAGCTAACCGAGTCGAGCTAAAGCAAAGGCTTGCAGTTCACTCGGCGGCGATTAGGCTCATTAGGCACATGCATTGTTGACTGAGCTGTGGTGTTTGACAATGTGGATTATTATTATTATTATTATTATTATAAGAAAAATCATTACTGGACAAAAATTTACCTGCAAACAACTCTCACCTATTCATTATCATACTAGTTTTCATAAAACACTTTACTGGTAGCTCATTTGTTATTTGTTACGTTGATAATTGTGGCACTTTGTGGGTTCGAACAATTTACAGTTCCATTGTTGTCAAGTTTATCTGTTACATGATAATAGATCCCATGATTTGTTCTATCTTGCAGCAAGATGTGTTCCAACCAAGCAAGTTTAAGTCTGTGGTGGAAGTGGACCAACCGACGACTAAGATATACAGGTTTCACGGTTCTATCATACACCCCACAGGGGAGAGGAGGCCTGTTGGCACAGAGAACCTGCTCCTTCGGGAGTGTGTCCTCAAGAATACAGACTATGTGGAGGGCATCGTGGTCTATGCTGGTGAGTAATTCTCCCCAGTTCTCATAGAAATATGAACCTGTAATCAAAGGTATTGCTGATGAGCTGCTATTTCAGGTTTTATTGATCATACAGAACATCATGGTACATGGTGATGAGTAATTTTCATGAGATGTCTTAGACGTACGCACACCAGTGAAGGCATTTTATTAAACTAAATTATTCATTATATTTTATATCTAAGTGTCCTATAATTTTTTACAAATTTTCTTATTCTACTGTTTATGTTTCTTGATTTCTTCATTAAGGAAATTGTGTTATGCATTTCACACTCCCTTCTGATGAGAGAAAATAGAATGAAACTTAGGTTGGCGGATTGGGCTTTAACGATCATATTTATTCAAGTCAGCCAATACCTTCTTGTCCAATGTCAGCCACCCAAAGTGTGAACTGTGTTCTTTTTTTCATTGTAAAAGCTATATTGTGTTCGTTCCTTTTATATGTCTCTATCCACCTCACCTATACCTTATTCTAAATATTATACAATTACTTCATTATATTTTAGTAGTATAAATAATGTGTGAGAACAAAACACTAACATTGTTCGAGTATGTCAAACCCTTATGTAGGCAAACTAAAAAGATGGAAGTATAATCAGAAATAACTCAAAAGTCATATTTTTATTCATCGTTGGCTTTAAAAATATTTTTTAATATTCTTTTTTTAATGCAGAGTAATTTGGATACCACCCCCAATAAGACTCTGTACAGAAGTGTATGTGTTATTTTACTGCTTCTAGACTGCAATCAGAATGCTGCCCTGATAGTTGAGAATTATTTATTAATAAAATAAACTGATTAAATGCATTCCACTGCTTATTGTCCAAGAAAAATAGATTGAGGTTTTTTAAAGATTATAAAATAACTGTGCTTCAAGACTTAGGCCAGAGGTTGGCAACCTTCTGCTATTGTGGGCGTATAGGCCTAAAACATTTTTTCTGGACTTGGAAAAATTATCTAGCTAAAAATTTCAACCTTAGTTTCTCATCTAGGAATGAGTTATTACTTATTCTATTTTTATGAACTTACTGACTGTTGGTTTAGGCAACACAAAAATATGTCAGTATAAATAATTTCATGTCTTTCTTTCTTTTCTATCCTGAGCTGCATAAAGCCTTTGCCACCTTTGTATTTAATTCCACCACATTGTTTTATTACTTCCTATGAGCTTATTTTTACCTTGTGATATAAATTATTAGCTAAATATATCCACTTGTAGGAGGGGTTGGCTCTAGCCACTGTATTATCAATCCCCTAGCTCATTCGAAACAAAATCTAATGGATTCATTGGTTTTGATGTTTTGTGTGTGTGTGTGTGTGTGTGTGTATGTATATATAAAAAACATACCAATCTTTTCACAAAGTTTAAAGTTAACACTTAAACAATTTTATCTTTTATGTCTAACAGAATTCATGATGTTGTGGAAGTTGCAAACTTCACATTATTGATAGATATTTTCACCAGAAAAACACAAAAGCGTTTGATTTTATGTTGTAAGGATACTCAAAAACTTCAGACGGGTGTTGAATTAAACTATAAACTGTTATATGCTAATGTAATCCTCTACTAATAATAATCAGAAGTCGTATTTAAAATATCTCATATTGAAAAATAGATACTCATTTTATTGGTCTTTACCATGGTTTAAAGGTTAGGGGAGTTAAATAGCTTCTTGTAGATATACCCTAAGGTTGATGGGTTTCAGAACACAAAACACAAACACATTAAAATACAAATATTTGCTAAACAACCAGTTTTATCAGGACATTCAGACTAGACAGGAGAGAAATAATATACATTCGTAGAATTTTATGGTCATTAGATAGCGGTATTGATCTTACCCAGGCTGTAACTAACACACGGGAGCAGTTGTGTTCTTGGTGTAGTTTCAATAAAAGTTTTGCTCCCCCTCTCAGAGAAAATTGTTAGTACTTCACAAGAGAGTCTGGTGAGAAGTGGTGACATTGTAGTGGGGGTGGCTGAAATAAAATAGCACATATTTCTTTTATTTCATATGTAATAAATACATTCTCTTGAATATGTATTGGCTGGCCCTGTATCTATAACATTCTGCCACAATGAAGACTTCCCAAATTATAACAGTCACCTGTTATTTACTTACAACTTATGTGCTTATATACTTGATCGGCCTTCGCCTGTACTTGATGTCGTATTTGTTGTTTACACTTAGGGTTGTTTCTTATATTATTTCCTGTGATCACAGGATTGACAGAACTTAATCATATGTTTGCCAGGTGAGTGAGACAGCTTCTTTTTACAGATTATTATCTAGAATATAGTATCACTGCTCATCAGTCAGAGTGGTTGATTGTGAACAATCAGTCAGAACACTCAGCCGAGTATGGTAAACTAGAGTCGAATGGGGCCATTAAGAGTAGACCGTATCATGGACAGTATAGTGTGTGTCGTGAGTGCTACCACTTGTTCGTATGAAACACTGTAATGCCTGTGAATGGTTCGAGAGTCCATCCTGTAAGGAATGACCTGTTACGATTGGGTGATTTTTTTAAAACTAGTTAACTTTTAATGAACTGATCTCGCTAAACTAAAATTATTAAATCAAGTCGGGCACAGATTTCCATCCTTACTCCTCGTGGGGTTTAATGCTAATTTTGTTAAGTAATAACGGAATTGTGAATGGTGTTTTGTGTTTGGATGCAAGAAACATTAAAATAATATGGTCAAACACTTAATAGTTATTTCTAGTTATTAATTCAATCATCAAAATCACCCTCCCCACTAAACTGTTTCATGCTCTACTGTGTACTGTGGAGAATGAACGTGTTTGATCCACACATAATTGCATAAGAAGGTGTGCACTAAGTATACTGCTTTCTCTAGTGCAAACCTAAAGGAGTATTTAACCTAATGACGATAAAAAGTAGATAGTTGAGGTTGAATTTAGCTGGAAATATGTTGATGAGCAAGTTATTTCCACTTTATTAGCTGTGTCAGATGTTAACATCAGTATTTATCTTGTGTTTTTGTGAGCAGGTCATGAGACCAAGGCGATGTTGAACAATGGTGGCCCCCGCTACAAACGTTCTGAACTCGAGCGTCAAATGAATCTGGATGTTATATGGTGTGTGTTGATTCTGTTTGTGCTGTGTATCATCGGAGCTGTGGGCTGCAAGCTCTGGCTGTCTTCCTACGATGTTGTGCCTTTCATCCCATTCGCCAGCGACCCCATTTACGAGGGCATGCTGGGGTTCTGGACCTTCGTCATCATCCTGCAGGTCAATTATTATAAAATATTGAAACTGTTTTATATACTAGTGTTTCAAATTAATTAGAGGTGGGTCAAATACAAATCTTCATTTTACTTATGAATCCTGAATCTCAAATTTGAATCTTAGAAAATGTTATAAAGTTGAGAGGTTAATTTTTCTATTATGGTTTGATTATTTATCTTTCTTTAGAACTGATTTGGTTCACATTTATTAGGTTGCTATAGAAAAAATAAAGCTTAGTTAAATGATACAATTTTTTGTTATATTGTGTAAATTCACATTTAGTTAAGTATAGTAAATTAATGTACTGAGATTTGATTATTAGGTTTTCCCTAAATTTTTGTTTGGCTTAAACACTAAGAAGCATCAAATAATGTCCTTAAGATTTGAGAGATTCAAAGAAACCATCCCTAAAATAATTTTTGTTCACAGTGTCTATTAATAATTATGGAGCTATTTTAGTTCATAAAATATTCTAATATTCTAATATAAGTTTTAGGAAATAAGTAAGACGGTACAAATTTGGCATTTATCACATCAGAACAATCTTGTTAATTATGATTTTGGATTTCAAACTACTGCTTTAAAATATGTCACTATATATATTTAGGATTCAGTATATTTTAAATATAAAATCAGTTTTCAAGGAGAAGAAATCTTTTTAAAATCCAAGCAATAGCTGCCTGAATAATAAATCAATAAAGTATTTAGTAAATAAGAGGCCGCATTGTATATAAATAAAAAATGCTTCTGTTAACCATTTTAGGTGATGATTCCACTTTCTTTGTATGTAACTATTGAGATGGCCAAACTAATCCAGGTGTACCACATCCATAATGACGTGCACTTGTATGACCCGGACACGAACAAGAGAATAGAATGTAGAGCCCTTAACATTCCTGAAGAACTGGGACAGGTACGTTTCTTAGTATTTATGACATGGGGGAAGAAGTGGGAGTATTTCACAATACCAACATTGAAAACGTTTTGATGTCTATCCTGGAAATTACTTTAGTGTCATTTTAAATGAGTGTGTTGTGAACTTATGATAAACATTTTTTAGAAATACCTATTGATTATCGTTTATTTAATATATACCTTTGGTTAGCTAAAGCTGGTTTTAATAAATGTTTTGGACACAAATCTAAATACTTTTGGTAGTTTATTCGGTTATAGAGTGCTAAATATAATCAATTATTTTAGTATACATGCACTATACATCAATTTCTGTTAAACAAACATAACACACATCGACCTCTGCTGGACAAACATAACATACACTGAACTCTGCTCGACAAACACAACACACACTGACCTCTGCTGGACAAACACAACACACACCTACCTCTGGTGGACAAAAACAACACACACCGACCTCTGCTGGACAAAAACAACGCACACCGACCTCTGCTGGACAAACATAACACACACCGACCTCTGCTGGACAAACACAACACACACCAACCTATGCTGGACAAACATAACACACACCGACCTCTGCTGGACAAACACAACACACACCAACCTCTGCTGGACAAACATAACACACACTGACCTTTGCAGGACAAACACAACACACACCGACCTCTGCTGGACAAACATAACACACACCGACCTCTGCTGGACAAACACAACACACACCGACCTCTGCTGGACAAACATAACACACACCGACCTTTGCAGGACAAACACAACACACACCGACCTCTGCTAGACAAACATAACACACACCAACCTCTGCTGGACAAAAACAACGCACATCGACCTCTGCTGGACAAACATAACACACACCGACCTCTGTTCGACAAACATAACACACACCGACCTCTGCTGGACAAACACAACACACACCGACCTCTGCTGGACAAACATAACACACACTGACCTTTGCAGGACAAACACAACACACACCGACCTCTGCTGGACAAACATAACACACACCGACCTCTGCTGGACAAAAACAACACACATCGACCTCTGCTGGACAAAAACAACACACACCGACCTATGCTGGACAAACATAACACACACCGACCTCTGCTAGACAAACATAACACACACCGACCTCTGCTGGACAAACACAAAACACACCGACCTCTGCTGGACAAACATAACACACACCGACCTCTGCTGGACAAATATAACACACCGACCTTTGCAGGACAAACACAACACACACCGACCTCTGACTGGACAAACATAACACACACCAACCTCTGCTGGACAAAAACAACGCACACCGACCTCTGCTGGACAAACATAACACACACCGACCTCTGCTCGACAAACATAACACACACCAACCTTTGCAGGACAAACACAACACACACTGACCTCTGCTGGACAAACATAACACACACCAACCTCTGCTGGACAAAAACAACGCACACTGACCTCTGCTGGACAAACATAACACACACTGACCTCTGCTGGACAAACATAACACACACCGACCTCTGCTGGACAAACATAACACACATCGACCTCTGCTGGACAAACATAACACACACCGACCTCTGCTCGACAAACACAACCCATTTAAATTAGCTAGCATTTTATAAATATTTTAATACTTCTGTTCATTTTATTATTTCATGTAATTTCACACAAGAGTTAAATTTCCCAATAATGGACTTAGAAATACATACATTAAACTCTCGATTCTACGCCCTTTCACGGTTCCCTGGAAAAGGGTCGTTATGGGAATTTTAACCGATTTTGTTCAAGCCCCCGGCTCTCATATGTAAAAATTGAATTTTTTAGATAGCAGGTGAAAAAACCTAACTATTTCTTGAAGAAGTCCATTATGGAGGCTTACTTCTTCTTAGCGCCAGTTTTCTCGAAGAAGTCGTTCACGTTATAGATGTGGGACCACAGCTCTTTGCCAGCGCCCTGGCGCTTAAGTACTCTTGAGTAGATGTCCTCAGCTTTCAGAACATCTTTCTTAATGGGGATGTTTTCAGGCTCTTCTTTCATTTCTTCCTCCCCCTCATCATTGCTGGACTCTTGCTGCTCCATGATTATATCGGCATCATCGAGGGTACCCCAAACTGTGATGTTATCGTCTGCTGCTATGTACTCCTCATACGTACAGTCGGGGGCTAATCTCTGTCACGTTTCTTTGTCGCACGGCCGAGTGAAAGTCAGGTGGGCAGACGAAGGTGCTGTTGTTGGGCCAGGCTGCGGTTCCATGGAGGGACCCACCTGTGGCTCCGTGGAGGGGCCTGGTTGGGAACTGGCGTCCACTGGCAGTGGGTCGTCTAGGTCTTTGGCACTGGCAGTGGTGGGAAATACACAGACGGTGGCCTCTCTGTTGATTGGTAGGGCAAAGTGGGCGTGTCTGAAGCAGTTGTCGATTACCGCTAGTTTTACGACCCTTCAACTGGCGACAATTCCTTCCATGGTCACTGAACACGTCGCACTCTTTGACCTCCTTGCCCATATCGAGATTCCATACCATACTCCGCACAAGCATCTCGCGTAACTTCACCTTAACTTGCTGAATTATTCCCTGGTCCAGGGGCTGAAGCATGCTGGTGGTGTTCTTTGGCAGAAACACTAGCTCGATGTTTCCGAGTTTGTCGAGAGCAGGATGTGTGTAGGGCAGTTGTCGATGAAGAGCACGACTTTTCTATTTGCGGCGTTCATCTTCGAATCGAAGCCTAAAAGCCACCTCGTGAACACCTATGAGGTCATTCATGCCTTTTTATTAAAATCATTGTCACAAGGCAGGATGTTGCCCTTAAAACCTTGGGGTTTCTGGAACTTCCTGATCACAATGGTCATCTTATCGCCGCCGTCCATGTTGCAGCACAGAAGGAAGGTGAGGCGCTCCTTGCTCCTCTTCTCACCCTTGCACATATCTCCTTTTACAGCAAGAGTGTGATCTGGCATGAGGTTGTAGAACATCATCAGCTCATCAGCGTTGTATACATCTTGAGGCTGATAGCTTCTAAGGATGTTTTGGAGCAAAGGCTCCCTCACCGGTGTTGGATTGACTGATGTGCTTTCACCGACAACCTTGTGGTTGGATATTCTGTGACACACTTTGAAACGCTCTAGCCACCCACTTGAACACTTAGTTTTCTATACTTAATCTCAGAGTAAATTCATCGGCCTTCCTCCATTGGTCCATTTATAGGCAAGTTTGGCACTCTATGCTGGCCGAACCACTCCAGCATAGCCTGCATTCGTGGCACCCTGCAAATTTTTTTCCTTTACATTGTGGCCTTCCTTCTGCACTGCATTAACAATTTCTTGCCAGGCCGCCACCGTGGTTCGGATTCCACGTTAAACTGTAGGTCCTTCATTTCATCTCACAATCACCCTACCATTACACATAAGCGTAAGTGCGTATAACCCGAACGGGTAGTAAGACGCGGTGCTAATAATAATAATAACAATAATAAATAATAACAACAATTTCTTCTCTCATTTTGAGAATCGTGAAAAGTGTCAAATTCGGGATCCCATGCCACCGGCAATCTCCGTAATATTCTTCTCATCCCCTTCCTGGATTATCTTGTACTTCTTCATGAGTGTTAAGAAGGTCCTCTTTCCAGTCATTTAGTCTAAATCATAAGTTCATATCAAATAAAAAAAATAACATGGATTGTCAAAAACCGTTTATAAAATCAAACAAAAAAGTAACCAAATCGAAATAACAATGGCAAAAACAATAGCATGGGTCTTCAAAAATCGTTCACAAAATCAAAACAAAAACAAGCCTGGTGCGTGATGTAGTGGCAGTCGCAAGCCGGGAAACATTGTCCTGCTTGTGGGAGGGGGTGGACAGAGTCAAGTGCTATTGGCTGGCACTGATGGGTGGTGTCTATTTTTATACCTGACCTACACCAGTTACTAGCAATAGAGCGCTTACAAAGATAATTGCAATGCAGCGACTTAAATAAGTGCAACAAACACATTTTACAGTCGATTTCCTTAAAATTCCCAACCTTTTTTTCTACATTTTTTACGGTTCCCCAAAAAAGGGTCTTTACTTCGAGAGGAAAGGACCGCTATTCCCGAGGTCGTATAGTCGATAGTTTATTGTACTTAGTGTTATTTCATAATTTAGTGCTCGTAACTCTTTCAGCTATATCTCATTTTTTATTTAAATAATACCAATAATCCCACCTCTTTGTTTAATTAAACATTTTCGATCTCTTGTGAAAATTAAAAAAAAAAACCAACAAGTTAGGTTTAGTGTTGTTTTCTCACAAAAAGTGATTTAAGAAACCCAACTTAAGATCATCATTTTCAAAGAGGGTGTTGTATCATATAAATCTAAAAAATGTGTTCAAAAAAAAATTCTATCAGGTAAAGTAAATCTTTTGACATGTAATTAATCTAAAAGCTGATATTTGGAAATAAAGGCTCTATAACACTTTGTGTATGTACATATAATAATGTATTTAACTGTATATGTGTTAATTATATGTTTGGTCAAGTTTCAATGAGAAAGGGTGGCGTTAACTTGCTAAATTCCCCCTTCCCCTTAGCTATGTCTTTAATATAATACTTAGGAAATCAAAATTATATTGGTATTATAGACATGAGTAAATTAAAATACTATCTAAATTCAGGTTGTCGTCTTTAAAAATGTTTTATCTTTCTTCAACCGAGAATAAAATAATACAATGCTGATAATATGTGTATCTCTTCTTATTTTTTAAATCGAAGATTTCATCATTATTTCTATATAAGTATTCATGAAATTAATTGAAAAAATTGTTTTACGAAATTAATGGCATACATTGACAACATATTTTCCCATATTATTTTGTGAGTAGTCAAGCTGGCAAGGGGCTAGTAGTGATGTAAAACCTCAGTCTCATGTTGTCTACACAGGCCTTATGGGAGCCAGGCAACTTGCTTTATATTAGCCTTGTCAAACATACAGTAAATTGTGTGCTCTACAAACAAACAGAAATGAGGTACAAAGCAATAATCACTCATAAAAACTGCTTTGGCAGCAAATTTTTTTTCTAAATTCTTGTTGAAAGCTACGTTTTTCTTTATACAGTTTAGTTTAACCAAATTTTATGGTAAAATTACAATTTTTCTATGTAAGGCACAATTAGGCAGACTTCTTTCTTAAGTTTTTATTTACCCTCTGTTAACCCTGAAAGGTAGCGAGCTTAACTTGCATAGTTCCACTTTAGCACAGCTTATAAGAATGGGTTTTAGTGTAGTTTGTCAAGGTAAGACTGTTTTCTTCCATAGTAAGCATTTTACATTTTGTATGAATCCATACGAAACAAGGGCCAGTTTCATAGTCAGACTTGGTACACTTAAAGTGCGGCACTATATTAAATACAAGATAATACCTAACTATGTCAGAATGGAATAGGCCAGTTTCTTATGCAGAACTGGCTCATTCCATTTGGGTCCTGTATTTAATATAGCCCAACACTTGAGGCATACTAAGTCTGAATATGAAATTACCCTTATATATACATTTAACATTCATGATATGTGTATATAATATATTTTCAACTTCAGGTGCAGTACGTGTTTTCTGACAAGACTGGTACTCTCACAGAAAACAAAATGATTTTCCGGCGGTGTACTATTGCTGGTGTAGACTATAATCATCCACCTCCTGAAAATGCACAAGTAATGTCTCATATTGACTTAATTTACTTTATTTGTAACTATATCAGACTCACTTCGGTGGCTGCTTTGTCTAATGTGCTACTCTCACAGTAAACTAGACTGCTGATGACAAGGAGGTCGAAGTTCAAACTTTGGTCGGGTGTATTTAGGGGGGGTTTTCCAAAATTGTTTTTCACTCTCCCTCCATACAAATTCGGGTACACTTCCTCCTAAAACCATTAGTGTAATTAGTACATAAGCATATAACCTGATAACCCAAACAGGTAGTAAGACCTGATGCTATAAAAAACTGTTAGCTGGCATCTCTACTGGATTAAATAATCAATTAATCATATAAAACATATTATAAATAAAATTTATGGTAATTTTCAAATGAAGGCCCTCTAAGAAAACTTTTGGTGGCCAATCTTGATGACATTTTACTATTTTTATTATTGTTATTTGTTATGTATAGTATTCTAAATTTATGTCTATGTCTCTATCAAAAATTACTGATCTATGTGTGTGTGTGTTTGTGTGTGTGAGACAATATTTCAAAGCTTTAGAAAACCTATCAAAGAGATGAACATACTTTATCAGACAATGAACAAAATTATAATAATGACTTGTTACTAAATTCATGCATTCACTATTATATATAGGTAGATTTTCTCTAAACTCCACAATGTGTTTGAAATAAAGAATAAACGAATAAAATAATCGTGTTAAGTTATTGTATACATATACTGATATTTTTGTGATGGGAGAGGAGGAAACTATATAAGGGGAAAAACCCACCTCACTACATCCAGTCAGGAATCACACTCAATCTTCCCATTACAAGAAAAACACATTAAATGAGCTTGAAATTAAGACTGTGGGTCCATCAATGTTGGGCATTTTTAATCTAAGTATGATATTAAGAGTTGATAATCCATATCTTTTATTAATTTCTTATAAGTACACATTACTCACCCTCGCTTGTACACTAGTCCCCATCTCTAGACCTGTGAAACTAAACTAATCCAGTTTGTGCTTGTGGCGCAGAACATGAAGCTTCAACCAGGCACCCCTATGCCAATCCTTGTGAACCCTCGGCTTCGGGAGGAGCTGAGCCTGTTGGAGCCCAACTCTCTGACTGAGAATGGCACTCGCAGGGAGCTTCGGTTCAACTCCCACCCACAGCGTCTACAGGAGTTTCTCTTGCTCTTGGCTGTGTGTAACACTGTTGTCGTCGCTCGACACCCTCACCACGATATGGTGAGCTCTCATTTATCTTGAGCTAACACAGAAAATGCACTCGTGGTGACATTGCTGAACTACTTTCAGGACTTTACAAGCATGCAGTGGTATGAAATTTAATGACCTAAAAAAAAAACAGAAGAACTGGGAAAGCATGACTGTCTTTTATATATATATATGGAATAAATGGAGAAAGCATAGGAAATACAACAAAAATCCTTTTAAATTACTGGACTTGTAGACCTTTGCTTAGAAGGAAAAGTGAACTGAAGATATAAGCACGCTTATTCAAACATGCATCTTATCCCTTTCCCCTTGATATATTGTGTCATGTAAAAAATGCTTTTATTTAATCATCAAGCTCAAATAATCTTGTATTAGACATTATAACATGACTAACTAGTCAATTTTTGGAAAAATTAAATATGATTTCTCTATACTCAAGTTTAAGTTGTCTGGAAATATGGAAATTCCCTCTCGAAAACACGGGAATTTTTAGAAAGAAAATATTGGCTACCCTGTTCTTACATGAGGTTATTAAAAATAACTGACACTCTATAAAGCGTCTAACAAAGTTTAGTTTTATTTCCGACAAAATTTAGCTCTTTTCAAAATTAAAAAACTTGTCCACCATGCTAATAAAATGTGATTTCTTAGGTCGTTTGATTTGTTATGGCCACAATTTGTTAGTTATAATTTTACTAAAAAAAGTTTACTAAGAAAGTAAGGTGAATATGTTTTTTTATAAATTATAGTGTAAAATATATTCTTTTTTTCACAATTAAACAACATAACCCGAATGGGCAGTAAGAAAGACACTGTGCTAAGTATTATTATTATTAATTTTGTAAAATACATAGACATAATTTTGTTTTTATAGATGAATGCAAGTGGAGTAATTGAATTGGTTCCTACTGTTTTTGAAAATCATTCTGGCACACCAATGAGCTCGTCTCGATCGCGTGGGGACATCAGAAACTCTAAACAGACGGTTCCAATTCCTTCCAAGACTGTGGACAAATATTCCCGTCTTTCGGAGTCTCGCTCTGTCACACCTTCCCCTCCTCCTTCACACTTTCAAGCTCAGACCTCTGACCCACTAAGCGGTTACAGTGGGGGGAAGAAACCAGAGTTTCCACATCAACCGGTTCTTTCTCCAATAAATTCTTCAGCTGAGACAACTCCAACTGCAGATTCCCCGCCTTTTCCTAAGTTGTTGAAGAATGCTATCCGACCCAAGCTTTTGAATGTACCCTCATTGCTGATGGCGAGTGTGAAGAAGCCACCTGGAAATGGAAATAACTCTATCCCTAATCGTTCCACCACCCCCTCACCATGTGAGTTGAAACCCATCTATGAAGCAGAGAGCCCTGATGAACTGGCGCTAATCGATGCAGCGTATAGCTACAACTGCAGATTGGTCAAGAGAACTCCACAATATGCAACAGTTGCACTGCCAGGTAATACTGCACTTTTGTGTTCACTTTATTTGGTGGGGATGGAACTTTTAAATTTTCAAATCCTCCAAATCCTAGGGAAATTTGAGACCTGTAGGGGGGAATTGAGATTAGAAAGAAAAAAATGCAAGGCATTTCATCCCCTCTTGGCCCTAAAGAGCTAAAATAATTTTTAATAAAATCTTAGTACAGCTATAATATAGAGCACTAGTGATTAATTTAATGCAAAGGCTAAATATTTATAGCAATGTTGATTTTCAAAAGTTATATTTTTATGCTTGTTAGAAGCTTCTCTATAATTCCTCGTTTGAAGAAAGTGCAGATATAATAGCCTCACTATATTTCAAAGACAAATTTCTGGGTGTTGCATTGTACAGAAACAAATATTATAACCTACTTTGTTCAAGTGCTGTGATTTAATAGAGCTGGAATTTTTTTTAAACTGAATTCCAGAATCACTTGTATATTTTGGGAGATTCAAGATTTTACATTTTAACGGATTTTAAATTTTATCAGTTTTTGTTATATTGTATTAAAGGAAAAATGGCACCAAATGGTTGAATTAAATTAAACATTGGAAGGAGGATAGAAGGGCAAGACTTGCACACTTACCAGAAAACTGTAGGCATCAAAGTTCATAATTAAAACATGGTCAACCTATAGCCATGCTGCCATAGGGAATAGTCCAGTTTTTGTTTTACTCTTCTGCTTAGGAAGGGGACTGATATACCCCAAAAATTACATAATTATCTGTTTTGTCATGTTTTAGTTGTGAAGTTTGAGACCTAAAGTTTTCTGATGTGTAGGCCCGGCCTTATTATATTGTATTAATACTGTTTAGTGTTTAGCAGATTATCCTAACTTAACTCTTGATCCAAAAACATTATTCACACCCCACTTATATTGATTGAGAGTTTGCAACCCAATCGTTAGTATGATGTCCTTCTTCATCCACCCAGAGCAGCAAGCACACTCGAATCTTTGGCTGGTTAGTGTTGACCGCCCGTTCTATCTGGGAAAACCCACTTCAATAGAGGATTTTATATACATTTTTTATTCTTTATTTAAATATTTAGAAGACTAATACAATTCTTGCAATACTTTGTAGTCAAAAATAAAAAAAATTTTAAACATATTTATGCCCCCTCATAATATGTTTATTCATCTTTAACACAAATTTATTCATCACATTAAAATTAGTTTATTAAGTATTCTTTTTTGCTTTATTTTTATATGTTTATAATTCTTACTCGTGAATTGATAAAAGACACCTGGACACAGGACTCAAACCTGGAACCCTTGTCTTAGAGTGCCAATGTTCTATCACTGAGCTATCCAGAAAGTTCTCCTGTGCTCAGGATCATTCTTCCTTCATAGTTTAAGGCAGAATATGATACTTGTTATGACTACATCCATAACGTTAAGATAATTTCCTTTTTCAAAGCCTCGTTATTCATGTATAATTAATTGTACTAGCGTTATCTTCCTTCCATTTATAACTTAGTTTGTGTTCTTCATACTGTTACAGGTGAAGGTGTGTTGGAGTTTGAAATCCTCCAAATCTTGCCATTCGACTCTTCGAGGAAGAGTATGTCTGTGTTGCTGAAACACCCCGTTACAAATGAGAAGATACTTTACTGTAAAGGGGCAGACTCAACCATTCTTGCTCAGCTTGCGCCCACAGGTATATTTGCACACAAGCTAAAATCAAAATTGCATAAAGTATTCTATCAGCATTGGTCATGGGGAAGAGTGTTGATACATTGTGCTAAAAAGATGATTAAACTAGCCAAGAAAGATTTGTCATGTTTTATTGGAATTTAAGAGCGCTTATATTGCATATTAGGGGCATATCACAACATAAATAACCAGACCCCAGACCATTAAATTACTATTTAACTTATTTTTTTATCCACTTTGGTAGCCGCATCGTCTACTATTGTGCTAATCTTGCAATATACTAGAATGCCGAAAACAGGGAAATTGGAGTTTGATCCTGGTCGGGTGCACAAAGCCTGGTTTTTATTGAAGGGTTTTCCACTCCTTACACACAATTATTGTGGGTGCACCTCTTCTAAATTAAGCCCTCCTCATCTCTAACACATGAGTGTAGTTAGTACAAAAGCATACAACCCAATTGAATAGTAAGACACTGTGCATTCTTTTTTCTTTTATTTAACACCACATCTTACTACCAGCTCGGGTTGACACTTAGTACTATTTAACTCAATGTATGTATATTATATTGAACATATTATAATTTATAGCAAAAAATGTTCATGCTTGGTTTCTATTTCTATTTTATATAGCATAAGCAACATAAGAATAATTATAATAAAGTGAACCTATAATGTTTACCATATTTATACATGGTTCGTCTAGTAGATTTGACTTAGCCTAAAATTAATATTAGAATTAAAGTTATAATTTTTATTGTGAATTAGTCTTCACATAAAAACTCTTTAGTCATGTTTAAAATAACTTTTGAGGGACAATTGACTTTGTATGCGTGTAAGGAGGGACCATTTGTGAATTATGTAATGGTTTTGTATTGCAGACGACGTGATCATGCAACAGCTAATATTTCGTACACAACAGCATCTCAACTCTTATGCACGGCAAGGTTTGCGGGTGTTGGTGATGGCAAAGAGAACAGTGTCAGACCACGAGTACTCCGATTGGCTGAGGAGACACGAGGAAGCAGAGCTCAGTCTTGACAATAGGGACAGGAGAATCAGGGAGTCTTACAGCCGGCTTGAGACTAACCTCACACTCTTAGGTGAGAGACTAACATAATTTTAAATGAAAATTAGATTAAAAATTGTATTTCAATTCATTAATATTACTTTTAGTATTTTTTTATTTTATTTAATACAAAATCAAACTCATTTCGCAGTTTACAGAATATTGTGAAATGTAGATCGTGTTTTCTTAGTTTAAAAATCAAATAAAGATTTTTTTTATCTTATCTTAAAGCTATATAAAAATATTAGCAGTACAAACTTGGACAATATATGCCCTGTAAAGGTGTCATAAATTAAGTCACTAGAATATAAGTTTTGGCAAAACACCTTAAAGATGTTTTACACTAAATTGTGTGATTTTCTTAAGAAAAGTCTAGTAACTTTTGAGGTAATTTCGTTTAGTACCCCAAAATACTTATTTTGTAAGTTGTTGTTTATATGCACAGTTGTTTGAACTAGAAAGTACATAACTATAGTATAAACCTGAATGAGAGAGTGATAATGAACAAATGGATCAGATTCCAGAATGAGAAATAATTTAATTTTTATTAAATATTTACATATCTTAAATATATTTATCTATCTTATACATTAAACACCAAGACTTGACTAAGCGAGTAATTTTCAACCTTTTTCAACTCATAGCACAGTCACTGAAAAAGGTGCTAAAGTTGTCGATGCACACAATTATTTTTTAAGGGGAGTTTTTACCATTAAAATAATAAGTATTAAGAATGTGTTTATTAGTTCAATATTAAAAATTTTAATAACTATGTAATTTTAAAAAATAATGTCTGTGATTATGGATTTAAAATATTCATTTTTATTCTAAAATATTTTCTTACTTTTTTTTTTATCTTTCTCCAAACCCCCACGTCACACAAGTTAAAAAACGCTGGTCCAAGGAATGAGGATAAAGGTAGGGCGCCACAGCCACCGGACTAGACTTGACTTGACATGACCGGACTAATGCGGATATGCGCCACAGTGAACAGACTTGAGTTGACTGTGTAGTCTAAAACATATCAGTTTATTCTGTATTTCTCTCAGCATAATATGAATTCCGGGCAACAGTTATCGGATTTAAGTTTTGAATCTGATTCAGATGAAGATGTTTTGGATTGTTGTGCATTACTGCTATCGAAAAGGAAGAGAACACAGATAAATACATGTGGAAGAAATAAATTTGCTAGGCGAGTTTCATACATTAATACAATCATTGACAGTTGAGCAGTTTAAAAACTAATTTCTACTAACCAAATCATCCCACAGAAAGTTTCTTCCAAATAACATTTCAAAATTTCACAAACTTTACGATAGTATGAATTTAAATTAATCAATCTTTATTATAAATATGATTTGAATAGGTTGTAACATCACATAAACATGTCATCGTAGTGGAAGACCAAAGCTTATACCAAATAAGGGAATAAATAACAACCCAGAAGATTTAATTTATATTGTTCAGATTATGCATGTTACTAAAGCAAGCAAAGTAAAATGATGATTCCTTTTTACAAATTTTTATGAAAAATTATTTTACTGTACAAAATATAGATAAAAATGTAAGTTATACAAATTATATTTCACTCTCCCAATTTAATGTTCAGTTTAGCTGCTATTTCATCCCAAATTTTGTGTTTCATCCTGGCATTGCAAAAATTCTTGTTACTTGTGTCATACAATATTATATTTTTTTTATTATTTAGCACCGCATCTTACTACCCGTTCGGGTTATATGCTTTAAGTACTAATTACGATTAGGAATTGGGAAGGTTGAATTAGAGGAATTGAACCTGCATTTGCGTGGAGGGAGAGTGGAAAACCATTTAGGAAAAACCACCCCCAGTTCACCCGACCGAGATTCAAACCTCGAGCTCCCCGTCCTCAGCAGTCGAGCTCAAAGCGCCAAACGTGTTAGCCAACTATGCCACCGAGGCGGGTCTCTACAAGTTGATCTTCCAAATACATTTTAAACTGTTTTAATAATATTAGAACGGTTTATAAAATCAAGTTTAATATTCGAGAACTTATTTTTAAGAAGAATATAGAGACACTTTAAATATAATTGTAAGTACTTTAAATTTGTACTCTAAATAAAATTTTAAATATGAAATTGGTAGACGTACGGTAGGTAAACAATTGATCATGTGCTGGAGACAGTGTTGTTACGAGTGGTGGGGGAAACAGACTCAAGTTAGTTTTACAATTGGGACCGTACACGACCTGACTCTGGTCGGCAGATTATGTCAAGTCCAGTCAAGTCTGGTCGCAGTGGCGCCTAAACAATAAATAATTATTGTATGGAAAATCACACTGGACTCCAGTCATGTCAAGTAAAGTCCAGTCCGGTGGCTGTGGCGCCGCACCTTAAGAGGAGTACTCAAGAGAAAATGCACTTGTATTGGCATGAAAAGGGGGTTGAAAGAGCAAAGTGACAAATCACAAGCGAAAAGCCACATTCAATACAGCCAAGCCATAGTTGAATATTAACCTTCTTATCACTGCAAATTCAGTCTAGTGTGTCTATTGTATCTATTTACACTTTAGGCTGCATGACCACTAGTTTGGATAGTACATCTGTATTGTATGACAAATACTAAAGCGCTAGGGATTATTATTGTAAGTAACGGTATATTCACATACTCTGGAAAAGATAGATCAGCTCTGCCAGTACCCAGTTGCAATTGACCCAGATTAATTAATATTTGAGATTTGTTTTGTCCCAGGGGCGACTGGTATCGAGGATAGACTACAGGACGGTGTCCCTGAAACCATCTCAGCCCTCATAAGTGCAGGCATTATGGTGTGGGTGTTGACGGGAGACAAACCTGAGACAGCCATAAATGTGGCCTATTCGGCCAGACTGTTCTCGCCACAGATGGAGCTCCTGAAATTGTCCGCTCGTTCCAAGGATGCTGCTGAGAGTGCCATTCTCTTCTATCTGGCCGATATTCAGAGAGAGACTCCTCTGGAAGGAGGGTAAGTTTAATTCATTGTAACCATTAGGCTAGTATTTTCTACCCTTATATAAGGTTATGTGGAATAGAGCACTAAGCTAAATCATGATTTAAATTAGGAGGGATAGCCAGCGCACACTTACCTAGGTGATACTGGAGTAGAAATTGCTTAGATATAACATTAAAAAACACACAAACACATTTTTAAGGACAAGCTTTCACTGTCACAGACATCTTCATCAGGTCAAGAGAGTAGACTCCAGTATCACCAAGGTAAGTGTGCTGGCTATCCCTCCTAATTTAAACTACCATTATATAATTAACTGACTGGAAAAACTAATGCTTTCACATGAAGGGTCATTAAACATTTTTTGTAATATAAGAAATACTGGCCAAGTACAGACTACAAATGGAGGGTTATGACTGTGAGGGATAGGTCATACATTTAAAAAGTCTAGCTAATTTCTACTTTGTAATGCATTGTAAAAAAAGTAAAAACATATCTGTTAGTGATAATGGTAAAGGTGTTGATGTTGTTTGGGGTGATATGTGTATTTAGAGTTGAAGGGACATTCCCGTGAATATGGTTTTTTTTACTCACTAATGAACCAAAGTTAACTTAAACAAGAATGATTTAAAAATAAAATTTATTCTCAGCAACATAAAGAAAATAAGTAATAATAATTTTCATATGTGTTCCTAAAATACAAGTATAGCTCCAGTAAAAGATTTTTCCTTTTTCCTTTAACTGGTACTTGCCCACAGTCAATCACTTGGGAAACGCTGCACTATACCTATCAGTTATCTTGATGTATTGACATGCTACTCTAAGTTAAACCTTTTACTTTAAGACATAATTTACTATTCTTGATAAATTTGTAATTTCTTAAACATGCATATTATCCTTTTTACAAACCACCACTCTCATCATAATCATCAATTTTTTTCCAGCTTGTGGCCAGGTCTGTTTTTTAAAATTACTCCATCTTCAACTATCCTTCCACCATTCTTCCTCCTTTGATTTATTCAATTCTTATCCTCCTCTCAATTGAACATTTTCTGTTATCTGATCCTCCCATATCCTTCTTGTCTTCCCTAACCAAATTTTTCCTACACAACCACACATGTTAATATTTTGTAGATATTCTATTTTTGATTATATTTTCCATTGCCTAATCCTTTATTTTAATTATTTTATAATTAATAATAACAAGTATATTCTAGTGCCAATGTTCTATTATCAACTTAAACTATCTAGTTTTAGGGTACAGAATTACACCAGTTATACTTTTTTTTACATCCTTTACTCTTTACAGCCTATGGTCTGGGTCAGTTTATTTATTCAAGTTAAATATTTTTTCACTACCGGCTTGCTAGGCCTGTTGTAACTTCATATGTCTTACGTATAAAACAAAAAACAAAAATCACAATAATATGAAAAATGAATGTACTATACGAATGCGTAAAAAGGATTAGCTGTAATAATGTTGAAATATAGACATTTAGAATTAAATACGTAAAAATGTTATAGCTGTGTTAACGTTGAAAGGCTTATAATTAATTAGCCTACATAGAAATGATTAGTTATGATAACGTTGAAAGAGAGACATGTAAACTTTGAAACTCAAAATGGTGAAAGTCGAGGTATTGATGTAGTTTATTGAAGAACAAGTGTTACCACCACAATTTACAAAGCTCTAACTGGGGGGCAGAAACAAAATCACCATCATATATAAGATTTTATAGAACAGGAGTATGACTGGTAACTAGGCATTTCAGCTCAGTCAGTAGTGTGTCTCTCTACTGAGCTAATGGTCCTGGGTTTGATTTTCAGCATGGTTGAAAAATTGATCATTGGGGAAATGTAGGTTTACCCTTTCACATTGATGAATTAATGGCTGGGGATTGGATGTTGTGCCTGTCATAGTCTTAAGTTATATCATAATGCATATGAAGCTATGACAGCCCTAGCAAGCTTGTAGTGGAAAATAAATGGCTTGAATAAAAAACTGAATCAGGTCACAGGCTGGAAACTATAATGAATGTAAATTACATGACTATATATAGTCACTATACCATCTCACCCTTGCTTCTACTTCCTGTGCCTAAACTCTTGCCTAGACTACTTCATTCCTAGTTCTGTTCCTTCTTGTAACAACTAGCAATTGTATTACTATGAAATAGATTCTTGAGAGACATTACTGAAAATGACAAAGAGATCTTTTTGGTGGCAAAGTGTTACCACTGGGAGGATACTTTTTTCCAAGTGTTGTCGGTTGTGAGAAGATTGTTTTTAATATTGTCACACATGTACCTAATTAGTAATTAAATGTTTATGTCTTTATTTTTTAATCATCTTGAATTCTTAAGAAAATATTCTCATTACACATTTAATGTCAACATCATCAGCTAGTTGCAGGTATTTCCCCAGTGAAAAAGTTGGTATTGTGTGTTGGCTTTCTTTTGATTCCAGCCTAAATAACTGGCAAGTGTTAACAAGGCTGAGACAATCTGAGATTATTTAGTATTATTTTGTTTAGGTCCCAGCCACCGAGACCAGTGGTGAGTCCTGGTCTCAATCAGGTAGGAGTGTTTGCAAGAGCAAGCACCCCAGGAGATGTTCATCCTCAGATGATACCTCGCTCAAACAAGAAGAGGGCACTAGTTGTGGATGGCAAAACTCTCACGTATGTGTGTAAATAGAACTCTCTAATTTATTATTATTAGGGGTCTGTCAGCTTGAGTTTTTTCATTCGAGCTGAACTCAAGTTGAGTATTTCTAAGAGCTCTCGAGTTCGAGTAGTGTATATTCATAATTTTAAAACGTTAGAAAGTATATTAAAACACATGTTCTTAAAAGATGAATGACACTCATTTTTATAAATAGTTAATAATTTTGAAAAAAAAAGTTAAAAATGGATATATCGGTTTTTAAATTATAAATAACACTTATAAAACACAATTGAAAAAAAAACACTCAAATAAAAATCTAATAAAAAATAATTAAAATGGTTTCAACACTCATGTCTTTAAAGACATTAAAATTACACTAACAATTACAAAAATAAGTTAATAAAATGAATATCTCATGAAGGCTTAGAAATGTATAACAAAACAGTGTAGAAACACTGGGAACAAACACACTTCTCTCTTCATGTCTTCTTAAACCTTTCCCCTTCTTCAAAACTTCCATAGCAGCACATTAGTTTGAATTTTCGGGAATATTACTTTTTTATTAATGTCTCTTCATATGAAAAATAAATATTTCCTTTCAAAACAATGTGCAACTGTGGAAGTTTGAAGAAGTGGGAAGTGGGGTGACCTGGTGGTCTAGGGGTAAGGTGTCAGACTTCTGTGCTGGCGGCCGGGGTTCAATCCTCAGTCCCGGCACAAATTTATCTGATTACCAAACCCTTCCTTCACCTCTGACAAGATATCTTGTGAATGTGGGGAATTCCAGGCCTCCATCGTGGTTCGGATTCCATGTTAAACTGTAGGTCCTCCATTTCATCTCACAATCACCCTACCTTTACACATTAGCGTAAGTGCGTATAACCCGAACGGGTAGTAAGACGCGGTGCTAATAATAATAATAATAATATTATTATTATTATTATTATTATTAAGTGGGAAGTGTAAAAGTGTAGAAAGAAAATAGAAAAGTGGGTTTGTTTATATCTAGCCCTAACCCAATATCCTTTCAGGTTGGCTGATTTAACTATCACTTTACATTATTGTAAGTGATGCTACACTGTTTTGATAAAAATAAATAAAATAAACGTTTTAATAAGCTAATATTTCCCCAAAATATGCTTCAGCAACTTAATCTACCATATAAGAAAATGTTAGAATCATAAACAATTAGAAATATGAAATGTTTCATATTTAGTTTACTATTCCTTTGTGTAATTGTGCATTATGTCTTCTGTTCCATTTCCATTCCTCTATGCCTAGTTGCACATGCGCATTGTACAGGTTCTCGTTGGACCTTATTTTATTGAGAAATTTACTTCACTCAATTTTCTAATGGTTATACAAGTTTATTCTGATACTTTAAAATTAAAAATAACATGACTAAAATAATATTTCAAGCAAACATTATGAAATAGTAAATGCTTTTTCAAATTAAATGTGGCAAGTTTGGTAAAATATATATTGATTTTAAACAGATTAACCAACATAATTCTATAACTAAATGGTATCTAAACTAGAGCTAGTTTTATAACTAAAATTATTAATTAATAAAAGTTTTAAATATCTTAAGTTTGAAAACTTTTGATATTACATTTTAATTTAACATAAATTATTATTTTAGAAAGGGACCAGGTAAAAATAGTAAAAAGAATCTTTAAATTATTTAGTAATCTTCTTAGCTATTTTTATTTTTATTCCATTGTCATGGCAATACAAGTGAATAATTTCAATCAATTATAATTTAAAATGGACAACAATATTGAATAAATTTACCAGTTGAAAGTGGTTTTAAAGCTTTATTACGTTATTAATGTTAAAATTGAAATTAATTTTTAACAATTTGTTAAGTAGGCCTAACCGAATGATTTATAAGTGGAAATGCTGATATTATCTCAATTAAATAGACTATGCTTACTATTGCATTTAAAAAAAATGATTATTAAGTACATCAAGTAGAAGCTCGAAAATGACGAGTCTACATAACTTTATCTCAAGCTCGAGCTTAAGTGATTTCATTAATTCATAAATTCATGAAATTTTCAGATCCTCATGTTTCTCAATATCTTAGAATATAAAAACAATTCTGATTTAAAAACAATAATCTTTTTCCCCAAAAAAACTTGAATTTGAATGTTTTTATACAAAATAAGAACAAATCTATTATTGAAGAATATCATGCTATTATTTTATACCATTGTGGTAAAGCTTAAGTCAAATGCAAAGACTGAATTTTAATACCAGGCTTTCAATTTGATACTCAAAAGGATATCACCACACACATTATTTAAGTGCCCCTAAAATTCCCATTTGAAAAAATATAATAATAATAAATTAATAATTTTGTGATACATTAAATGCTTTCCCAAGGAAAATTTCTGAGTTTGCCACCTCCAGTATGTGCCCTTGTTTCCTTTCTATGAAGTAGTCACCTTGTGGGAGAATTTGAGAATTGGAGATATTTCTATCATGTTGTGCAGTTACATCCTTGATCGGCGGTCGAATCTGCAGAAACCATTCCTGGACTTGACCCGGTATTGCAGCTCAGTGCTTTGTTGTCGAGCAACTCCCCTCCAGAAGGCCTACATTGTTAGAGTGGTGAAGGAGCAGCTCAAGATGAGGACATTGGCCATTGGTTAGTACCACTTGGAACAAGTACTTAGTGATTCTCCAGGTAGATTATAAAGGCAAGAAAAAGCACTTATTAGGCAGCTCTCTCAATTTTTTTTTATAAATCAAACAGTTGACAATTTTTTAATTTTTCTTTCAAGCTTAAATTCTAACCTGTTAACCGCTTTGATGGCCACATGGTTTAAGGTGTTACTCAAGCAATATTTTAGACTGCCGAAGATAGGGAGATCAGGGTACGAAGATGCTGGTCGTGTGTACTGAAGATAGATTTTCCATTGTTCCTCCATGCAAATGTGGGTGCCTTTCCTCTAAATTCAACCTTCCTAATCTTTAACACATCAGTGTAATTAATTAGTACATATGCATGTAAGCCGAACGGGTAGTAAATACTCTCTGGACTGGTGTACCTCGAAAATTACATAATTATGTATTTTGTTGTGTATTAATTGTGAACTTTGAGGCCAACAATTTTCTGGTAAGTTTGTAAGCCTTGCACTTTTATCCTCCTTTCAATGTTCGAGTCAATTCCTGTTATTAAAAGTGAGCATGTTAGGTCAAAATAAGGTCAATAATACTTGTATGGGTCTCGCCATTAGCAGCCATATTTGGTGTAAACAAGTTGATAAGAACAATAAGGTCGGGTGCATCCATTCCACTGACTAAAACAGCCATGTTGAGTCAAAGTAAGATGATATTAAATTTGAACCAAGATATGTACATTTACTAGGTTTTTGGATCGAGAAACTGAGGTAACAAAAAATAATTTTTAACATCAATTCTTTTGATATTTGGTATTGCAAAATTTTGTTGGCTATTCTCGGGTATAAAATATTGTGCATGTATTTAATAAATTTATATTCAACCTGCATTTTTAAATGGTTTATTTATGATTACAGAAAATAATGAAATACTTACAATTTTGACATATAAACTTTAATTTTGTCAGAAGTATGAACCATGTTTTAAATTTGTGCTTTTAAATTTAAAAACATATATATTGAAATGATTTATTGTTGTTGTTGACAATAACAAGCCTTTAAAAATAAATTGGTGGCAACCCTTTTCTAGACACTAAACTATGTTTATATACATTTTTCTTCTTGATGAATCACCTCCCTAGACAAAATTTTATTTTTCAATATCCTCCATCAATTTGTCTTGGTGGCGTTCCCTATTTAATTTTAGAACAAACATAATGCTGGCAATTTAGGACTTAACTATACATTACCTTTTCCTGTACTTTCTTCCAAACACTATACATTACAATATAACATTTATTTTAACATTGATGCTTTATTTTAAATCAACTTAAAAAACTGTATGAGCAATATATATATATATATATATATATATATATATATATATATATATATATAT